>JABFPJ010001664.1:0-23950 GCA_022817425.1 Gryon sp. ZL-2020 | reverse complement strand
CTCGCCTTTATCCGGTTTGTCCGATAACAAACGTGATAGTACAAAGCCGCTAATGAAATGGACGCGAATTGGTTAATAAGGTCAGGGTTGTATAAATAATATTCTATCAGAAATTGACATCACGCGAAGCGATGCAAAGATACGTTATCTTTTGTGTGAAAATTATGATGACGACGACTACGATGGTAATAAGGATGAAGATAATACACTAATGCATTTTCATTGGTCGAGGCACAGAAGAAGCGCATCGAAACGGTAACATCATCGATATTCAGCGCATTGCGCTGCCAACCGAGATAATGCGATAATGACGAAGTTACACGATTGTCAATTAAGTTACTTCTTTGTTGTTTCACAGATCGACTAAAAAAAGGACAGGAATTCACAACCTTATTCCATTTGTCGTTTGTTTTTAACGTAAAAAAAGAACAATTCAATTTTCGTCGTCAGCGTCACTTTTTAATAGACATAACAAATCCAATCAAATGTTTATATATCTCTATCTTTTGTACCTTAACAAATGTTGTCGTGAATTTCGAAACCTTTAATCGCACAAAGCATGCAGTCGGCATTGCAAACAAATTATTTTTAAATTTCACGTTTCGAATAGTGTAAAAATAGTTTTAACAAACAGATGTTCATCTAAAAAACTTTTTTTATTGACTTGAGTTGATATACATCAGGTAGCAGACTTTTTTATTTTTCATTTTTTTTCAGTGTACAATAGCAAACTAATAGTGTGATTCTTCAAACGTGAAATATACTTTTTGTTCTTTTGTGGGTTAAAACATAAATATTCATTGATAATATTTATATCATATTGATACGATGTTTCAGTATTTCAGTTTGTAATGTGTGCGATACGTTTAAAATGAAATTGTTGTTCTGTAAATATTCTTTATTTAATTATATTTAATATCTAGAGTTAATTTAAGTGAAAAAATATGTTATATTGACTGAAATTTATTTACATTGTAAATGTAACAAAATTTCAAGGTCAATTTTTTGTTTATTGCTAATTGCAACAATTTTTAATATTATTGATTATTTTTTAAATATTTTTACTTCATACTTAGAGACATTAATACTCATGCACTCCTACGCTTCTCCTCGTTTGACCATTTGTTTATGTTAGATTATTCATAAATGTGAAATACAGGATTTATTTTAGTATATTTCTATGTTTTATTACTTCATAATATATGTATAGAAATATCTGTTTAGTTAAAATAATTTAATTAGGTTAATAAAAGTAGTGGTAGAAGTAGATTAATATATAAAAAAGCACCAGAGGATGTTTTCCTTGATATAAGATGAAAATAATTTTAATTCAGACTATCAATTGAGTAAAAGGAAATCAGATGATTAACAATTTTTTCTTTCTCGACAGGTAAGATAAAAGTAGCACTTTCCCTCATAGACGAAAATATAAAAAATAATTTGATATTCTAAATATATGCCATATGTCCACAAATTATATATAAATTACATATATGTTTTATATAATTCGATTTTGAGTCTTTATATCTCTAGGAAAGGAAAATAACTTATCTATCCCTACTTTTTATTCCTAGAGAGGGAAAGTAAACTTTCATTGCGGCATATAAGAAATGAACAACTTTTTTCGCTGCAGAGAAAAGCTGCCACTTTCTTCCCACTTTTGAGGGAAGAAAAGATGTGTTTTTAATCCACGTATGAAAAAGAAATATTTTTCCTCCTGAGGGAGAGAAAGTATTCCTTTCATCTCACTTTTGAGAGAAGAAAAGATGTGTTTTCGATGCACGTATATTAAAATAGTATATTTTTGTACTAGGGTGCTTGCGCCCGTGTGGAAAACGACATTTTTCTGCACGCGGGACAGTACGGAAAGTGGCTATTTTCCGCACTAGTGCGGAAAGTAGGTACTTTCCGTACGAGTGCCGTCAGGCACGAGTGTGGAAAATAGCCACTTTCCGTACTGCACAAGTGCTGAAAAATGTTTTTTTAATATACGTGTTAGAAAAATAATACTACATTAAATTAAATTACAAATTGTGTAACAAGAAAAACAAAAATATATGCTTAAGTGAAAATATATAATTAATCACAGAGAAAAAAATATGCATCGTATGCAAAGACATAATTTGTAAATACTAGAATACATATATGCCAGATACATATGCACAACACACATTACACGCATTACATCATACGGGCTAATTTTTTACACGGGAAAAAGTTGGAAAACAGCAGCGCTTTCATGTGAGATAATCAATCAAAGTTCAAACAAAACTGCTGAATGGATAATTGCTGAAACCTGGAATAATGAGTCATTCATGACTAACGAAAAGCTTTCATTATCACACACGCACTTAATTACATACAAAGTGGTTGGAGCGCAACAAAAAAGTGAATGAAAAAAAGTAGAAGTGAATAAAAAGATCATGTGAATCTGAATACTGAGATAACAGTCAGACAGAGGATGTGTCTACGTATGACGTCTTTGGCATACACAACGTCAGGTATTTTTTTACGTGCGCGGAATATAAACAAGACGAAGACATAGTTGATGGTCTCAGCGCTGAAAAGGTGCAAGTAGAATAAGGGTCGTTATAGGCAGACACACACGCAACTCATACGATCGTCGTGCCAAAATCATGCAAATGAAAAACCTCCGGCACCTTTAAGGTGACAGTTGTAGAAACGTGCTCGCATAACATTTGTTGTCAGCCTATCTTTGCTTCCGTTGGAAATGTAATCTAATATACCACTTTCTCACACATCGTCTTTATGTTGGAATAAAATTATAATACGCAAATTTAATTTACAAAAATGCGCATGATTTTTATGTATCTCCTAAGCAAAATAAAGTTTCTTCCATTTAATTATGTCTATTCTTAGTTTGTTCTTTGAATAAATAATCCTGCACTATAGAAAATATTTCGAAAAGTAGGAAATGTGTCTAATGTAGTATAGTATATTTATATGGGATTTGTTGTAATAAAAAATTATTACTATAATTAATTATACATTTATATAACATTTTTTGATGAAAAGCTTTATGAAATATCGCTAATAAAATTGCAAAATTAATCTCTAAATGTATAATAAAATATGTGATAAAATGTAGAGTAAATAAATATTTTATTCTCCGATAAGTCTTATTTAAAATGACTTTTTTCCAATAAAAGTTCATTTTTAGTAAAATTAATACGAAAACCTTTAACGTTTTTTGAATTTCATCTTCTTTAAAATACTTTAAATTATTATATTTCTTATGAAAAATTTTAAAAGAAGTTCTGACATTTTTTTAAACTTTTAAATAAATAATAATTGATGATGTATTCAAATTGCCCCGATTCATCAATTTCATGATGTTGATAACAAATTATATTAATTCTAAAGTGAAATATGTTTTGAAGTTAATATAAAGACTCTACTACTTTATTATCATATTTTTCAACAAATTAAAAACATTTAAATTAAATGCATCATAAAAAAGAAATCTATTTTCATAATTAATAATGTTCCCATTATTTCATATTTTTTAAAATGTATTCTAATTTTCTAGTCTGCATATATTTTTCTGAGAAAATAATATGAGTGGTAAGTACTTTATTCGACCAAGTGCATTTTATGCAACATGTAATTGTATTTATCTTCTTTACAATTTAGTCTAAATTAGTCTTTCTCTTATTTCAAATTTTACTTTTATTCCACTTTATTTTTTCTAAATATAATAATGATACATAAAAATAAATGTCTTCATATTTACATGTATCTTTCACTTATTTTTTTGTCAATAATTTAAATGTATGAATGTATTCTTACTTATGGACAAAGATGTACTTATTATTAACATAATCCAGTTTGACTGCATTATAAATAAATTGTTTCTTATTATTGTTACCAATGCAAAATTGAAAATAGTATATAAAAGTAATAAAAATTATAATAGTTATCATAATTTGGAAAATGTTTAATGACACAATTATGTTAATGAAGAAAAGAAACCTGAAGAATTGTTTGAATGTCTTGATCGTTAGAACGTTGAAAAGTATATTTTTTTATACTTGACAAATAGTTTATTTTGCGGGGTACGAAGATCTGCACGAAATGAAATGGTTTTCTGTGGTCCAATCATGCCAACTTTCTAAATTGCACTTGAAAAGTGCGATCTTGGGCATAGAAATTGGGGGGAGAGGAATGAAAGTTTATTCGTTGGCGTTGGTACATACATCGAGGGAACAATGGGAAACTTTGATAAAAATTCAGCAAAATAACAAAATTACGTTAAAATAGACGAAATCGTATAACCTTTATGCATCGACAATATTCCGACGTTATATAAAGTTGAAAAAGTCACAGGAAGTGAAAAAGATATGAGCTTCTGACTTTGCACACTGAAACGCATAATTTCATAATTCGCATTCCTACTACTTGCATTGCATTTTCCATCTTCTCCGTTCCCCGTCTTCTTGAACTCCTTCCGTCATCTAACTTTTCGGAAACCGCGAGAGCATATCTGAATTACCGCCTATCAACTTCGTCGTTTATCAAAGATTGAAATGTTCTTCGGCATTAAACAAGCCAACTTTCTAAGGTGTTCCACATTTCGATTTCCGTCTCGTTCGTTTTGGCCTAAAAAGCCAACCCTTCCCATTATCGGATTTGCCGGAGCACAAAATTAATTGCATTTACAGTCGAAAAAGGCGCTTTACAATTTCGCGTTGTGTTAAAATCTGTCAATGACACTTTAACTTCACAATTGTTCACAATTCAATTGTACACTTTTTCCTTTTTTTCGATTTGATTAAGACATATACGCGGATTAATAAACATCGCAATCGAAAAAGAAACGAATGGGTTTATATAATAATATAACGGTTTAATTATAGAAACATTAATTGCAGAAATTGGCATATTCATTTTATATTTGAGATTAAATAATTGACATTAGATGACCGTATTCCACCTGACAATATCTTATATTCCCAGGTCTTGAATATTTTCGATCCATTTGTTAAGTTTCAATGAAACCTCGAATAGTCGGTCATTTATTTGTAATCAATTTTGAAATTGAATTTATTAGATGCCATGGGAATAACCAAACTTTGTTTCCTGTACATTATTTCATGTTAGACAGTAACACATATGTTATCAGAAGTTTATATGTCATCATTTATTACTATTGCTTTATCTCTATTATTATTATTGATAAATTCTACGTTTACTTTCGTTTCGAATAATTTGTACAATCACATCTCGGAGTTATAAAACTTGATTACAGTACTTGGATTATCAATAGACTAACAAAACTAAAATAGAGTGAACTCTATAATACCATTTGTGAGAACGAAATGTTTATCTCATAAAAGACATGTATATTGGTATTAAAAAGGTATGGCAAGATTGAATAAGTCTCGAATAGAGATGAAAGTACTCAAAATGAAATCTAACATTGTTTTTATAACTTGTACTTTGATATTGTCTTTTATTTTTATAACTAATATGTAAAGGTTCAAGCTTACGCGATCATAAGAATACATATCTATATTTGCGTGATATTATTTTCTACCGTTCAGTATTAAAATGTCATGTGTTATTAAAGTACCAAAGGGAAACGTCTCATCACTCATTTCAGCGAAACCAAAGTCAAAAATTAGTTGTTTATCGAATGCACCTATTTACTGTCATAACTGTAGAAAATAACTGTCACAAAAGGTTATAACAAAAAATGTGATTTTCGATTATCAGATTACTCGAGCAAAATATAACCAGATCGTCGACATCTATTTTTGAACGAAAAACAGTTATCATATAAAAATGATTTGAAATCGATTGGCTCTTAAAACAGTCAAATAATCAACGCTCGGTTGTATGTTGCGTGTACGTTTGAAATGCAAGTAAATTTCAAACCCAAAACTCGCAAAAGCACAACATCGAAACTCTTTCGATTTCACGAACGAAATGCGTTTTCGGTCGAATTGTTACAATTTATTATCGATGCGATGCAATCTTGACATTCGCCGCCATCGAATTGAGATTGAATTTGTAGCGGAGGCGCATGTGCGCCATCAAGCTTCGAGCGCTCTGTTTCCTATGGCAACGCACTCTCCACAGACCGAGAGAAAACAGCCGTAGAATGAAAACGAATGAGAGAAAACGGATATCCGATCAGCTTTGCAAAAATATTTTGCTCCCCCTTTCTTATATTTCTTTTTTTTTCTTTTTTCCTGGCGCTTGTTTCTTCCCATTGACTTTGGGTTTTTCGATTCACTTGGCTCGTTGAGTACCGAAACGAACAATTTTACCACTTTCTTATTAGACAAAACGATAAAAGATATCATGGCACAAGCAAAACCCACTACTCCAGTTCGATGACTGGAAGCAATGTAATTATGGAATCAACGTAAAGCACAAGTATTTCCACAACGGATAACATTATTTTTATGTGATAAGCGTTGCATATATTTTTATCGCATTTTTACCGCCTACCAATAGAATAACTCGAGAGATAGCGTTTTTATTTCTTATTTTCAGCATTTCTGCTTTCTCATTATTCTTACATTAAATAATACAGATTATTTATTCAAAGTTAGAGGGGGAAAGGTTTTTGTGACATTTATGTTATCTTTTACTTTTCACAATTGCAGTTATGTCTCATGCGTTAAATCTTGTATGTCATGTGTTACACAAATTTACAGAAAAATGATAAGAACCTTATAAGACCTACCGTGAAAAAATGTATTAGAAAATATATATATAAAACATGTATATATTACAATTAAGGTTTATTTCTCTTTATATATATACCTATAGAGTATATATGTTAAACATATGTTTAAATATGAAATTATATGTTACATATAAGATATACATGTGTTACACACTGTTATGTAAATATAGCTTTGATTTTCATCATCACCATCAATATAGTAAACATGAATACAAAAAGTAACATGTAAACAAAGCCATTAAGAAGTCAAATATAATTGATATTTTAGTAAGTGATACTTCGTGACAAATAACATTTCGTAATACACTTGACACGTACCTTGTATGCTCAAAATACTACTTATAGCAGAGTATCTTTTTGTCAAAGCCATTTACACTGGTTATTTACAGCGAGATCGTTAATCTAAATTTAGATTAATGATCAGTTTTGAACTTGCATAATTTCGAAGAAATAACTTTATCTCGTATGAAATATGATTTAATTTCATAATATATAATGTTTAGTCTTTCATAGCATAACCATTTCCGCTATTTAAGCGAAAAAGTTGATCATAGGAATGATTAATGCGAATGAGTTTGGAAAAACAGATTTTCGAAAAAGGGCAAAATCAAAATGTCAAAAAAAAGTTGCGTTACGATAGAGTAACTGATATACCTATGCTTAACGACGTTTCACAGAATATACACATGAAGTTTGAAAACTCAAGTCTGAGGACCCGAGCAAAACTTGGTGTCAAATTATGTAAAGAGGCAAGCATAACGAGCGCCTCACACAAGCGCTAAAGTTATCAGCTGCATTCATTTGGGTATGCCACGAATGATTATCATCTCAAAATGAACACCTGCGGGAATCAACTTCATCAAATTAAATGTTAAATAATATTTGTCTCATCATTGCACAGCCACATCAATATACTAACTGAATATTCCTTTTTTTGTACAAAATATCACATACATTTTGTGTCTCAACAAGTGAAAACGCTGTTTTATGTTTTAGCGTATCGATTTGTATGTACCAAAAATTGCAATTCCATTCTTTCAACAATTAATCGACCAATCTACTACGCAATTCCTGTTTACCTTCAAGTGATTGAATGGTCGAATTTTCAGAAAAAAAAACTGGTCGCTTTTTCAAGCAGTTCAATCTTTCGATGTGTTATTGATGAATTCAAACAAATGACCAACGTGATGTTTCCAGATAAGTGCTCGTTTCAAAAATCTACTTCTGTTTTTTTGCCACTCTTCGTTCTTTTGATACCCTACATTTTGTTGTCTATTTATTTGTTATTAATGCACAAGATTTAACGGACCCATGTTAAGATACAATCTATCTTTAAGATACAACCGGAGAGTCGTTTCGATGACTCTCAGCCGAGAGTCGTCGAAAAATATTTTCAGATGTAAAAATATCCGCTCGCTCTTCTGGGGCATATTTAGTTTCAAAAGTCAATAAAACACACGAAACGACAGATGAACGACGGAGCCGAACCGTTTATAACTTTTCGTAAAAAGTAAATGATTTTCAAAAAATGATAAAAGAATTTAGTCTTATCCTACTTTTTCGGCTACATTTTTGCAATTAAAGTTATCTTTGAGAAAAAATTATAATAAT
Source organism: Gryon sp. ZL-2020 (assembly GCA_022817425.1). Taxonomy (NCBI): domain Eukaryota; kingdom Metazoa; phylum Arthropoda; class Insecta; order Hymenoptera; family Scelionidae; genus Gryon; species Gryon sp. ZL-2020. The sequence continues at coordinate 15,621 of JABFPJ010001664.1, read as the reverse complement.
TACTTGCTTGACTAGATAACTCAAATTTTACTGTAATCAACATTTTGCTTTATTATTTGAGTTAGTATATTAAATAAATAACCACATTAATATTACCATTTATCAAACAATAACATTATAGCCATTTACGACGTGAGATCTTGACAAAGTATTCATGCGATCATTTAACAGCTTACACTATAATTCATCTAGAATTAGCCTGATTAGGATTTAACTTTAAACTAATAGTTACTTTACGAGTTTATCATCGTTGCTGACAACCCATAATTTGTAAATATACTTTCTATACATTCAATAGATATATTTAAATTTTAAATTAAACTTACACTAAGTAAAATAAAACCATAAATTCTTATGTACTAAATTATATATAATACTAGCTGAAGCCCCGGCTTCGTCTAGACAAAACCCTGTATTCCCTTCCCTATGACCGTGTATAATTATTCCAAATTTTTTTGGAATAATTACAATAGTTTACATCAACGAGGACACATCAAGCATGTTTTCGGCTTTATTCCTGCAACTATAGGAAAAATGTAACATATTTTCTATTACTTACTTTAAGAACTTCAAAAGTATCCGTTAGTTTATTGACGTAATTTTCCCATAGTTGCAGGAATAAATGTAAACATATGCTTGATGTTTCCTCGTTGCTGTAAACTATAGTAATTATTCCAAAAAATTTCCCTGTGTGTATTACACCTATGATCTGTCTGTGACTTCCTTATAGCATCCCTATAACACCCGTCACCCCTCCCGAAGTGATGAAGCTATGACATAAAAATTTTTTTTTTCTAAACGTCAAATGTACATATCGCAAAAATATAAAGCCTACGACACTTTTGTGGCTTAGAGCTATATTCTCTCAAAATTTGGTTCAAATCGATTCGGTAGATTTTCCGTAATGCTCATACAAACAAAAAAAACAAACAAACATCTATACATTCATATTTGTATATTAGTAGAATAATCATAACAATTTCATAACAATCAATCTAACATAATAGTTTTATTAATCTAATTTATTCTGTCAAACTAAAATTTGATACAACAGTGTTATTAGAACTATTAAGTGTTCAAAGTTTGTTGCCGTTAAAAAACTGTACGCTTTGTTAAAAGATTATCTGTATTTTCTTTTTTTCAGTATTGTGTTTTATTCCTTTGATTTTGCTATTTGTTTAATGCATTCCTCGCTTTATATATCCAAAATACAGATTTCATTATATGAAAAGACAACGCTTGTCGCACAAAATGGAACATTCATTTTAAACTCTTTGGTTTTCGAAGTATTCTTTGATGCAAATGTAGGCCAAAGAGGGATTAGATGTTGAACAAATTAGAGGCCAAATCCTAGTTTCAAAAGAACATTTAAATTATACGCGGCAGAAAAATTGCATCATAAAATTACACTGCAATCGTACTTAAAACGTCCCATAGTTGAAAAACTGCAGGAATTAGTTGTTCATTTTTTGGTAAAGAATGACTAGGCATTGCTTTTTTTCCCTTCTTCACATGAAAGCTGATTCTCTTTTTATAATGAATAATATATATTTATTGAAAGAAAAACAGAATTGTTTATCATCTTAAAAATAGTTCAAATTGAGAAAGAAACACAATATTATGCTAATTTCGATAAAATTGCGTGAATTTAATTAATTCACTCGCAGAAAATAGTTATTTTTGTATCTTATCTTCAATTTAAAATTATTTGTGCGTTAATTGCAAGAAACTCGACGACGTTGAAAGCAACTTTAATTTACTCCGCTTCAATTAACAAAACATATTTTTCCGGCATTTAACAAAACATTTTCAACGTGAATTCTTAACTGGTAATTACTATACGTTGAAGCCTTGTAAAGTTATTCACTTCAATTCCAAGTGGAAGACATTTACAAAATAAAAGAAAAAAATGTCGATGTAAATGAGTAGAATTAAATTATACAAACAACTGTAATTGGTTTGAACCCTTATCGAACAGGAGATTTCGATCGTGCTACATTTCGCGTTAAATCGAAACACGTTATACTAACCCATGTTCGTAAAGTAAAACCTACATGACAATTTCGATTTTGCACAAATGTTAAAACGAAAATCTGTTTAGATCAGCGAAACATGTTGAATCAGTTTCAAATTGTTCCATTAAATAAATTATTATCTGTTTGTGGAAACGCTTAAAATTGAAAACTCGCTGTAATGTTATTGTCGCCGCAGGTAATAGCGATGTATAGTTTCGAAATTGTAATGATTTATTCCAGACAATAAATGCGTCTCGTAATTATGGGATGGTTAATTGAAAGAGGTACACGTGTGTATATATATAAAATTACATATATACATATATTCATATATACACATATACACAGTTGTAAGAGAAAATGAAAAACCTCAACAGAGTGATGCATTATTAATGTTTTACTTAATTAATACGTTTCACTGATCGTACCTGTAAAACTGACACTACTTCAAATTACCTTATTTATTTTGCATTTTTTCATTATTATTGTTATTTTTTACTTTTGTTTGTTTACTTTTGTTTGTTTTATTTCCTTGATTCTTATTGTTTGTTAATCTTTTTTAAATTATTATGTTATTATTTAATATTAATACTATGTTTGTTTTCTTTTAATTATGGCGGCGATAGAACTTCCGCCATATGCCAATTACAAGTGACATTAATACTGTTATTTTTGTTTCTGTTGCCATACTGTTTATCTCTAATAAACAATTCTGACTTTCTTTGTTATTGTTTTATGTTATCTATTATTATTATTTGAAATAAGATAATGTTTACTATGATTTCTTGTTGTTGGTTAATATCGAGGTGCGTGTTATTATTTTGTTTTTATGCTACTTTTTCTAATTCTTGTTGCTTGTTATCATTTTGTGTTTTGGATGAATTACATTGTATTGTCGATTTATAATATCACTGTGATTATTATTTATAATCTCTTATTTTTGTTCTTGTTACTGTTATTTTAATTCCTTTGTTATTGACACGGTTTCTTTATTATTTGTTTTGAATATTATTATTATTTTGCTTTCATTTTTGTATAATTCTTTGTCTGTCACCCGCAATTCATCCAAAAATCTGCTTAAAAACTGTAAAAAATATTTCCATCATCTGCGCTAATTCAGCATCCAGTGAAATGAAAAAAAGAAAATAAAAAAAAGTACATCGCGTTAATTACATCATAAATAAATGATGACGCATTGTTCAATTTTCACGCTAAATTGAAAAGCGAGCTTCATCGCAGAAAGCGCCCAACTTCCATTAGGTGAGCCGAACGCTTGTCGTCTGTTGACGTACTTTGAAGAAAGTTAATAAAGTATTTCCTAAAGCAATCCTAATGCACAAAATACACTTGCCTATTAAAAGCTGAAATATGCAATTTCAATACAGAAAAGAAGTAGCAAACGATGCTGACGATGATGTTGATGACGAGGAACGAGAGAAGATGAGAAAAAAGTAAAGTAACCAAGCTGGAAAAGCTTGGGTAAATATTCACAGAGAAACAATAAGAAAATTCTGGTTGATAAAGTGTTCTTTTCCTGAGCCAAATGCCCAAGTCTGACGCCAAAACTTGAAAACAGACTAGGCGAAAAGAAGGAATAAGAAGGTGGTATAGTAAAGGGTCTCGGCGTTGGTTCGAACACGCGTCTCGACTACTTAGTATCGCCAAACAAGGAATCCTTTTCAAGTACCAACAACCAACGATGAGTATTTACATTTTCACAGACCGAATGAGCTACTTAACATTTCACAGCACAATAGGCATTTCAAACCAGCACAACTAACCATTAAATAATATTCAAAAGTACAAACAACTGTCGCAAACGTAAATTTTATTCCCAGCACAAAACCCTGTACTATTCTTCTACTGCATACTTTTTTTTGTCTGACTTTATTCATTTCTTTCGTTCTTTTTCTTTATTTCCTCGTGTTATAACAGAAATAAATAGGTCCAGTTTTTGTTGGATAACTGTTGAAACATACGTCTTTATATAAGCTTTGATTCAATTTTTAGAGAACCGCAAATATTAAACTATTTCAGTCACGCGGCGTTTATTTAGATTTATTTTTAACACTTGCCAATTAATTATGAAAAATCTGAAATATACATTTATATAGTTGGGTATGTGTATATAAAAGAAGGGATTTTGCGTAAAACCTTTTGAAATGCGACTTCTTTTATAGCCATAATACAAGTATTGTGTCGACCTACTTTCAATAGACATAAATTTCAAATATTCGACAGATATACTCTGTATTCTTTAAGACTCTACTGACATTTATACTTTATTAGGTTTAATGTACTGATTTTTTATTTCATTCTGCTTTAAACTGACTAATAACTTGCGATACTTTTTTTTAAATATTGCGGCTTTATTATGAAGAGAATATAATAATTATTGTCAAGAAAATATTCATACGATTGAATGAAAATGTACTAATGAAATCATTTATAAAAATTTATATTTAAGTAAAACAATTTTACATATGACATTATTAAAATATAAATATTATTATTATCAAATATAGTTTGATAATGTATTTGAGAAATCTAGTTCAATATTGTTTTCTAAAATATAAATATATCATACAAGTTTAGTTTTTTGTTTTCTTGCATAATAATCAATACTACTAATATCATTAGATTTGTTTAATATAATAATGACTATTTTCAAAACAAAAACTCAGTTTATGTCAATTCTAAATTCATCTCAACTGACATTTCGCCTTAATTAACATTTAAAACTCGTCTAACATTAAACCACCTTTAATATCAATAAAAGTGGTTTCTCAACAAAAAGAACTTCAATCAATATCTACTCTATAATATCATAGCTCACACCTACGATTATGATTAAAATATTTTATTAATGCAACAAAGTAACACCTACACACTTTTAATTTTCTTTTTTCTATCTTAGAAACATTTAACGCGTCGTGCTGAATATGTTGAGAAAATGTATATCCACCAAAAAGTACATTGTTCATTTGTTAAAACTCTGAAAGTAGAAGACGAAGAAGAAGAACTGCAAAACAAGACAAAAAAGGATAGTCAAGACGTGCTTCATCCTTGTCTACAAATCCTAGACTTGAGCGTTAATTGAAAAACAGCCGTCGTTTGGCGTAAAATGGATAGAAAAATAGGCAGCTGAATCGGTCCGGAAATGACCGCCGAAAACAACTAACGATAGTAGTCGAGAGACTCATCGTAAACGTAAAATAACGACTGGTATATGTAACATGCCGTGTTAAGCGCAAAAGGCTCTTTCGTCTGCGACTACTTTATTACAAAATAACGGCGATAAATTTATCTTTTAGCTGTTTGGAAGTTTTTTGTACTATTTTTTTTTTGTTTTATTTTTTTTTTTTTTTTTTTTTTTTGTTTATTACTTTTTTCATTCACTTGAACTACATAACCAACAACTATTTTTAATTTAAAAGACATAAAATTTTATGCAACACTAAAATATTCACCTACATTTGTTGGCTTTTCTAGCTATTTTGGTTTCGGAAGCATCTGCAAGAAATGTGTATTGCGAATGGGCCGGGCGCATCTGTTGTAAAAGGTTATTGAATTTTTTAATAACACACGAACCTGCCGAGATCAGCGCCTACGTATCCCTGAAATGGCCCCTTTTGTATTAACTTACGCTGTGGCAAATGAGTGAAAACGAAAAGAGAAACAAAAATTGTTTTAATGAAACAATGTCAATGAAAATAACTGTTAAATAAAGTTAACTTTACCATCTAACACCTGTAAAAATGTCTCGTGAACTCTGTCACCTTAAAATAAACTTTAAACAAGAGAAAAATTGCAGGTGGAAAAAGGAAGGGAAAAATTTCGTTAATAACCTTTGATGGCTTTTTATGAATTACAAAAGATAAAAATGAAAACCGGTTAAGTCAAGTTGAATCTTATAAAATTACGCAAAGGTAACAAGAACTTTCTAATAGCTCGACCGAAACTCGAAACTAAAGTTAAGATTTACATTTCATTTTGGTTCGATATTTTAACGCAAATTAAAGTAAAGAAAGGAAGTGAAATAGGGACAGAAAGGAAAAAAGCATCGCGCGCTTTTCTTTATTAAGTGTTTGAATTCTTAAGCGGTTTCTTTCATTGTAACTGAAACACACAAAAATATAGAATGCAAATTCAGTCTCACTAATGAACGACGGAAGTGCACTGGTTTGTGTACGTTTATTTTCGATGGTTTCTAAACTTCAATCAGTGAAAATTGCAACGTGGGTACTTTGCGCGTTCATTCGACGAATTTAAACAACGTAGCTGGTCAAGTGTTTACATTAGTTGGACATTTAGATTACATTTTAAGACATAAAACTAATACTTTTGAATAAAACGCTTTATGTCTGAACAAAAAAACTTTATATCACTTGTAGTACTTTTTAAACTTTGATTTAATCTCAATGAATTTCAAAAATCATTATTTTACTTGTTTATATTCATTTGCTTTCGTTGTTCTTGTTGTTTTGTTATTATTATAAGTTATTTATTATTTACGTCTGTTTATATTATTGTTTTTTTTTCTTCTCAAATTTTATGTACACAATAAAATAACATGAACTAGAATTTCATGCAATCAATTTTAATTATCAAAATCCATGACTAAACACGTTGTTTGCACTTCAACTGAAAACTAACATATTATTACAAGTACAAATATTTGAAAAATGCAGCAGCATGTCATGCCCCGCCACAGAATTAAAATTCTTGACGAGATAATATACCGATGAATTATATCTAGCACGGATAGAATGTAATTTATCGTATCCCGAGTAAATAACCGTGTACGTAACTTGGCAAACAAAATAAGCATTTAGCTGTGATAAATATCCATGTACAATTATGTTATCATGTCACCAATAACAGATAATAAAGTTGCCTTGACAACGCCTTCTCAAAAATATCAATTATCAACCGATTTACGAACTTTCTATTATTACTATCATTATTATCATTATTAGTATTTTGATTATTTTTTTATTTGCGAGAGAAAATTGAACACTCGTGTATGATCATGTAATCTGTCGCTTTCGCAAATTATGACATGCAAAAATGCGCTTTTCATTCGATAAACACAATGCCACGTGTTTTTCATACAAATTTCTCACGAACGCACCACTGGTTTCAATTAAAATATTGAATCACATTTTTCGTACCTTTTTTTGTTGATACATGTCCAAAAACAGCACTAAATTTCAGAGCCTGTCTTGCGATTCGCTGATATCCAAGCAAATTTCATTAAACTTTCCTCCATTGCCATTAACGACTCAACGATTCAAGAAATTATTACGTGTCGTTACATCTGCGACATTCGTTGCATTATCGTAAATCAAATTCAATCTCCCTCGCAAATTACAAAACAGCAAAAATGTGTGAGATTAAAGGAAAAAAATATATGTCCATGAGAACAACTATTTTGTGTGTTACATTTTTTTAATTCAACATTTTCAAATTGTAACATATTTTATTTTATTTTTTTATAATCTATACGAAAAATGTATGTATTCAATGTTTATTATCAAAATATAAATATTTTTTGTGTGAGTAATGTTACTTTGTTTCACTTATTCATTCGTTTTATTGATTAATTTCATATCAAATATTTGACTTTAACTCAAAGTTTGAAAATAATAGTTTCTGCAATATTGCCGTATATATATAAATCAATATTGATACATTAAACATTACTAATCGAACTAAAATCAATTCATCAATCAATAGAGAAAATGTTATAACAAATATGATTGAATATTGCATTGATATTCCATCTAATTGAATAAATAATCCAACTTTTGCATATTCAGTAAAAAGAATTAATAAATCAATACACAAAATCATTTTATCCTTTACTAACGCATATAATTAACTAGAAAATTCTTTAACGTTACTTGGCTATGTCAAAATTGTGTTCTTATTATTTTTTTTCTCTCGCTAAGATACTACAAAAACTCGTTATCGGAAAACAATAAATGAAGTCTAAAAGTCATTATTCATTTTTTATTCATTCTTGATGTAAAATGTTTACGTTATTATTAACATTAAATCGCCTAATTAATTGACTCGAAAATATATCAATTTTTACCCTACGATAATTTATTTAACGTTTTTTTAATTTAATTTTGGAATTTTATTTTGTAATTTACAAACATTTTTTTGATACACGATAATAATAGTAGAAGGCATTATGCATATCTCATAAACCAACTACATGAAAGGAATATATTAAGAAGAATTAATCTCTATGTGTAAAATTACTCGTATGTAAAGATTGAGTAATCTTATTCATGTATAACGAAAATGAAGCTTTTCTTGTCAAGTTTAATGATACAAAAGAAAAAGAAGATAAAAAAATGAAGCAAAATGACGTTTATGAAATAAGTTTGTATGCCGTGCTTTAATGTATTCTTTAATTCTTTCCGTTTCTTGCTTTGGCAAAATTATGACCGGAATTTTGGAATTTAGATAAAACATTTTTCAGATAATTTATTAATCTCCGTCTTGACATATTTTTCCCAACATAAAAGCACACGGCGTGAAATATAACGTGAATTAACTGAGAGTACAGCTTAATAAGTGTTTTTCAAAAGTTTGTTACGATTGCAAAAATAACCTATTTTGAATAATTTTCTCTTTTTTTATAATTGAGTGTCATTTATAAATTGCGTTATATTATTTTCTCTAAAAAATTGTGTTAAAGGCGAAATTTTTTATTAAATTGAAAAAGTTGATCATCCAATTTAACTGAATTATTGCACTCGTCAAAAAAGACTATAGTAAATTTAATTTCATTTTATAATTCCTTTTAATCTGATAATGTTTTGAATGCTTCATGCATTATTGTTTTTAAACTAAAACTCAAAAAACTCGTAATTTTATAAATATCAAAATTAATAACTCTTTAATATAACTGCATAAGAAATAAATATTTTGCTGTATATCACTGAAAATTTGAGCAAATTCTTCAATTAAAACAATGTAATTAGTTTGCTATTGGTATTTTAAATATAACTCAAAATAATATGACAAAAATAAATTTCGAAATTCATAATCAACGTAAATTTTAACAAAAATATTAATCATATTAATACTTAATTGTTTATTAAAATAGTAACTATAACTGAAAAATCTATAGCAAAACTTTATATGTGAAGTCGTGACTTTAAAAGAACATAATTAAGGTTAATTTTGATGAAAATCTAGTTATCTATTAAAACTGTAAATGTAACTGAAAATTCAGTAGTATAAACTATATATGTCGAGGCCAGTAATTAGAAATTCTGTAGATACTTAACGCAAATTAACTTGGGATTTAAGTATGATGATCATAATAATAGATGACCTAAATTTAAAGGATTATCATAGAGAAATGTATTATAACAAAATGTATTATGACAACAAACAATTTTCATTACAAAATTATTTAATGAATTTCGAAATGCTGCAAAGTTTATAATATTGAGAATAATATTTTTATTAATCATTTGAATATGTATTTTACTTTGCTTAACTAACAGAAGATTATTTTTCAACAGAAAAAAGTAAAGAAAGATGAGCAGACGTGGAAAAAAAGGAAAAATTACTAGCTGAAATTTCATCAAAATCTCGTTAAAACTGAAGCCATAAAACTTTTTTATTTAAATTACCGTCGGACATAATTGACCCAAGGGAACTGCAAGCAAATAAGAGAATTTTTCCAGTTGATTAATTCACTGAAACATTTTCCAGCAATCAATCTCATTCGGTGTAACGAGCATTTTGCATAAATATCGAGCACCACAGTCTGCGTTGAGCGTAAAATCATGTTCTGATTATACAAATTCGAAAAAAAATATAACAAAACTGCCTTATATTCCACCATTGAAATGTGGATTTTATTTGTTTTTCTTTTTCAAAAGATTTTGCCTTTTTTTTGTCATCATTTATTAAGCTGAAGACAGAAAAAAGATTAATTTCGACAAAACGTAAAACTTTTATTTCGAAGACGAAAATGCACTTCAGCCAAAGCGTTACTGCACATTCACGGTCAAGTCATTCTGTCAAGCGTGTAACATAATTATGATCGACGAACCAAGTTATTCTCACATGAATTTTGTAATTGAGTTGATAGTAATAACATTTTTGTTATTTATCCTTAATTCACATTTAAATCATATTTTTTAAAGCTACACTGAGGCAAAAAGTAAGAAAAATTATTATATTTTCTTGTATTTATGTTGTATACACATAATTTTACAAAAATTACTATGAAATGTTATAAAAATGTCAAAATTGAATGACAATTCTTTTGTAATTCAAAACATATGGTCCATATATTGTCATTATAATGCCACTATGCCTACTACATTGCCAGTATATTATTACTATATCATCACTATCGCCACTATATAGTAGCCATATATTCGCCTAATATTAGTCTTATACTGCGAATGTATAAAAACGTATAGAAATTTACAAAAACAAAAACAATATAGTAGTATATTATTAGAGTTTTTATTACTATATATAACACAAATACAAGGAAATATAACATTTTCAGCACTTTCCGTACTGTCCCACGTGCAGAAAAATGTCGTTTTCCACACGGGCGTTTTCCACAAGCACCCTAGTACAAAAATATACTATTGTTGTTAATATATTTTTCTCAATGTGATGAGAATAAAATCAGCAGAAATATTAATGAGAGAAGTGAGCATTTCTCCAACTCAAAACAGTGGGAGAAATAGGCATTTTTACCCTCCGAGTAAGAGAAAATATCGTACTTTACTTTTGGGAGAAGTAGGGACTATTCCAACTAGTCCCTACTTCTAGAAAAGTCCCTACTTCTCCCACTTGTAAAGTAATATACTATTAAAAAAAAAGAAAAAATTAAAATCTAAAATTACTGTAAATCTTTTAGATACGGATATTCTTGTATTAGAGTCACTAATGATCAAAATCATTATTAAAGTTGTAAATTGTGAGATAAATTTGATGTCGTATTTCGTTATCGAGTTAAACGTAACCAAAAATTATAGTAATTTGTAGGAGTGTACCTGCAGTACATACATTATGGTAAGCGATACACTGATTCGACGATTCACACAAAACAAAAGTAATTTATATCTGCGTCGATAATGGCGCTCGGTCCAAGTTCGATTCAATTAATCAACACGGCTAACGAAATGTAAGCTATGTTTTGAACGGCCGAGTTCAAAGGTCATAAATAAGCTTGCTTTTGGTTGACGCATAGATGGTTCCACAAAATTATCCTAGTGCATACACCAAAACAATGTTAACGATGCCAAGGACGATGAGACACGAGACTTTACTTTTGCCCCGGCTAATTTTGCGTATTTGATTTTGCGGTATTTGACGATGGTATTTGCCGGGGGTCATTCGTCGTTAATCGAAATAAACCTTTGTACTGTAAATCAGCGAGACAATGGAAATATTTGGTAGCTTACCTCGAGGTAGGAGGGCAAGTAGTAGAACTATTCGAAGGACTGCAACGAATGGACTCGAGTGCCGAGGTTCAGTTAACGAACTCGTCGGCATGTTCGAGCCTGTTGTTGTGCGTTGTCCGGTTTTTCGTAAAATCGCCAGCCAATCGGGATAATTAATTCCTGGCATTCCAAATTCCACGGCTCAAGTCAGTAATTGTCAGACGATGTCCGCTACTTTCTTCGAAATCTGCCCCCCGATTTCGCCGTCATTACCAGTCGTCGTTTTTACGAACGTGACTTTTGTGCGTTTATAACTATCTGTCGTATCGCGGTTACGCAACACAACCTTATCCTAATACAACCTGAAACAAACAAAAACAATTGTTATTAGGCGTTTACGTTTATTCATGTTTTAATCTTCCATAAAATTATCTTTGTTTTTACTTGTTTAATGTCTATGTGTCTTTTTATATCTCACGGTTTGCCTCCTATCCTTATCAATTACTTTTTTCGTATTCTTCTTCTTTCTTCATGTTATGTATTCTTTTAACTCTTTCACGGAAAATAAAGAAATCTTAATATCCAATTTAATTTATTAGTAAATTTGTCTAGTAAATGTTACTACATTGTAAGTCTTATGCATAATTGACTTCAGTGCCATAGTAACAAAAATAAACACTACATCATGTAACATTTTATATCTTAAGCATTATTTATAGCGAAACTAAATATATACATTTGTAACATGTTTAATATTTTTTATAATTATTATTTAATTTATTTTTAATTATCACTATGAAATAGAATATTCAATAAATACGTTTTTCTTACATGACGTAGTGAACATTTTTGTAACTGTGGCGCTGTAGTCAACTATATGTGAGACATATATCTTTAACTTGCAGCATGTCAAATACTTCTTTCTTTTTTTTCTTTGCTTTTTATAGAAAGTAGCAACGGGCTCCAGACTGTTCAAGACTATTGACATCAACCTTTCGGGCACTGAGTATATAATCTAATTGTAAAATTGGAGTAATTGAAAAATAATATGTTTCTTTTTCAATTATTCCAATTTTACAATTATATTATACAATAAATCACAATATTCACATTATTAATGTGTATATAATATACTAATTGCATTTGTAAAATGTTAAATATCTTTAATTCATCAAATAAATCAACAAAATATTTTCATATTAAAATGATAAAACTCCAGATGATCACATGGTAGCTGTCGGATTTTAGTTTAACCAGGGTAAACCACGAGAAGGTATCCGATCAGATTCTTTCACCCCATGTCAAATACTATTATAAGTCATTATGAAAACGAAGCAAATGCGACCTCTATATTGATTTTGTGATTGAGATATCTATCGGTGGACGATAACTGTCTTTATAATATTTTGACAAAAATGCCATTATATTAGTCAGTAGCAGACCAAATAGATTCTTGTATTTATTTTAAGATTAAAGCTGATAACAAAATATACGTGATACCAACAATATAATTTGAAATTATCACAAGAGATTAGATCAAATATTTTTTCAGGTTAGTTTAACCCCATTTATATTCCTGAGTTATTTCCTGTGTTTTCAGCTTTTATCTTTTTCACTTATTTTTTGTGACCGTTTTTTTAATATTTTTCAGGATTATTGAGGAAAATTGTAATGATGTCAGAATCCGACACCACTGCCATTTTCTATTATTTCAATAAAGCCATCTAGTTTATACAAAACACACGATGTTTGCCATTTCATTCACTTAATAACAAGTTTAATTTCATTATGAGATATAATTTTACATGCTCAAACCCCGGAGAAATTAGTATTTGCATAAACACAACTTACAGAATAATTTTACTTAGTTTGGAACTTCACATATGATAGCCAAAATACATTATGTATTACATCACATGTATAACAGCGTAATATACAGAAATAACATGTGTAATATAGAACTCGAATTCCTTATAACTGTTTTTGTCGATTCAAATACCACCGTACAAGGGAACTATTGCGTGTTCGTGCTCATTCAACTATGTATACTGCAATTCGCGTTCGCTAGAACGGTCAAAGATGATCATTATTCTTGTCTTCTTATTCTTCTTTTTAAATTCTAAATGTCCGTCTTTTCACTCTGACTATGGGATGCAATACTTATTGACGTTACTTCCATGCACATGAAATAAACTGCAAATTGTGATGTCTGGATGTTTTGAAAAACATTTTTTGAGGAGAAAATCATAATCAAACTGTATTATTACTTAACTCCATGTATACCTTTCTTCTATAATATCTCTCACTTTAAAATATATTAATATTCTGACTTTAACTTGAATTATATTTTATTATGTTTTTACTCCATTTGTTATTATTTTGATTTTAACGCTTTTTTTGTTTTGTTTCGCTTTTTTTGTTTTACTCATGTCTTGACTTTTCAGTTTGTTTCTGTTCTTTGTTTGTATTCTTTTTTATTTATATACTTCATTTAACTTATTTTAATTATTTGATTCTACTGTTTTATGTGTTTCTATTGAAACACATTTTATGTGTTTCTATTGAAACACATAAAACATATTTCTTTTTATTTACCTTTGATTAAAATTAGAAATATACTAAAAATGATCGGTGAAAAAGAAGATAATACATTTTTATAATGATTAGAACTTGTTGTTATTCAAGCGTATTGTAATATAATCTGATATATTGAAGTATCGTTGACTCATGAAAATATGCTATATATATTGCATGCATTACGACTACGTTAGGTTTCTATATTAGACTTGCATTGAACTCAATATCAATGAAATACAGATGAATAAATTTTCATCAATACCTACTTACATAGTTGCATAGTTACAAACATATTTGTTTTTTTATACAAATTTTTTGTCTTATGAATTGTTATAATTATTACTATTATACTATAATTTTTGATAGATACATTTTTATAAATTAATAAACCAAGTTTATATCTATAAAAACCTGTTACATAGAATTCATTTGCAAGATACTTTGATACTGAAAGTCACATTTAAAATCATCAACTTTTACAATGTTCTTAAATTAGGTAAAACCCTGACACTTTTTGTCCTCAGCATAAACTGAAAATTAAATTTATCATTAAAAGTCAAATTTACTTATTACGACTTTTGAACCTTCGTAACAAACTTTGTACCTTTAAAAAGTACATTTGACGCTAACCAAAGCCTTTAACTGAGAAACTTCAATTAGACAGAAACTGAAAAAAATAACACAAAAAAGTAAAAGAGATAAAAAAAAGGAAAAACTATTCCATTAAGTTTTTTTTAATTGAAGCATAAAATGTACAAACGTATCTGTTGAACTGCATCTCATTAAATTCATCAAACATTTGTTTGGCCGGCCCTGAATTCACAAGCGGGACGTATTCTAAATTCGTCGTAATTCCTTTTAAGAGGATTGTGTGGTTTTATTTAATCGGTCGTTGGATAGGGTACATGTAAAAGTTTTTGCGATTTATGCAAATACAAGCGAAACGAAAATTAGAAAACCTCCTTCTCCTACTTTTCATTCATCCTCCCCTCCTTTCGCCGTATCCTAGAAAACTGATTTCGAGCCTCGAGAGGACCAGAAATATCAATAGCATTTCGTAGTCTGTTTTTAATATCCGTCAAATTTCTAGCATCAGACGAGTTTTCCTCGAGTTCGCCACACAGCTCGTTTTAATTGGAATCCTCGTTAGCTTGGGGAAACTTCAATTACTGTCCAGATTTCCTGTCCATCGAATTACTACTGCAGTTATGAATGAAAAAAATATTTTCTCTTTATCACTCTATTTTCCTCCCCTTCTTTTTACTTCATATATATTTTTTTGATTATAAAAATATATATTAAAGTTTACTTTTAAGTTTAATAATAATCATATAATTGTAGTGTAATATAATTATTATTCATTCCTTCATAAAATGAAACATCATCAAAGACAACATTAACTTCAAGAGACACTGTCATGTATCTAACGTAATGAAAAAAAAATTAAATTGCACCACATAAACAACTATTTCTCAAAATTACGTCCCTAGTAGAAATGGAATCGGGCATGCCATGTTTCAGATGTGGCCCTGATGGGGTTTGCCTGATTAATACCAGATTAATGGTGGGCTGATTGGGGCCCGATTGGG
>JABFPJ010001663.1:0-23968 GCA_022817425.1 Gryon sp. ZL-2020 | reverse complement strand
GACAATCATGAAAGATAAAAGAATATAAACATCATCAACTTGCAAATAGACATTCAACAATACCACTTTAAACAGCAGAAACATTTAATTTACAATCTAGTTGAATTCTACATTAAGGTACTAGTCCAATAATGAGTTCAGTAGATTTTATCTTGAAAAAAACTTTTTCTCTTTCTGTAATTCCAAAATAGATATTGTAAAATAAGATTGTTTTTAAGTTATTTTTATTGTTTTGGAATGATTGCTTTTAATTTTCTCGTAATTAAATAAAAAATTGATTTCCAAATGTTTCTTTTTGGTTCCAAATTTCAAATTTGACATTTGTTTCCAGATGTTCCAAATTTGAAAGTTGCTGCAGTTCTTTATTGAACTAGTATTTCAGCACCAGAATCATTGCAATGTGAATGTAAGTCAGATCTAAGAATAAGCGTCATTACATTACTTAACCATACTGATAAGTAGTTGATTCTTGAAATATTACTTTGTCTTTGAACTTAATTTTTTGGCCAAAATTGTACTATCTCGACATCCAGCAGATGTCCACGTTTGAGATTTTCCTTCTTTCGTATCTTTATTTTATACTTTTTCGTTAACATTTTTATAGAATTAGTACAGAATTACATATAAAATTATACTAATTACAAAGTTATATTTTGTTAGAGTTGCTAATTTCAGAAGGTAATAGAAACAGTTATAAAATAAAAAAAACGATAACAAGTTCTTATTCTTTAATTAACAACTCTATTTTTGAATATTGGTGTAACTTATAACACAATTATAATTATATCATTTGCTCAGTCCCGTGGACAACTCTGCTATTCGCAGTCATTTCTTTCTTCTTCTTGGGCCAAAGTCCCAAATTGTAATATTACAAAAACTTCTTAAAGTTTCAGATCAAATATGTACACTTCTTCTCCGACATGTTTTCGACGTATATGCGCGTATAAGGGTGAAGTCTGTTTACTGCGGTAGGGACAGTAAGGACACTGAAATCTTGGCTCATGACCGCACTCGTACTTGAGATGTCGACTCTTTGTACCCTTGAGAGCAAATCCACGACCACATTTCTGACATCGATAAGGCTTCGACAACTTTTCTTCCAATTCTTGTGCCTTAAAAAATTCCGCCGCAGCTTTGGCTGGAACTACCCTATAGTGCCCAGTTTGTACAGCAATTTTGGACTCCGAATTTTCAGCATTATCTGAAACAATAATTAAAAATATGAAGTCAAATGATTTGATCAACTCACAAATAAGTAAGCTTGTTTTAATCTATAATAAGTTAAAGTTATTCTGAGACAATGTAAATAACATAGGCAATTGTAATCGGATACATTTATTGGTTTGCTTTTACAATTTCGTACAAATACGTTTCACTTCGCTGACGAAGTATTGCCAAGGCAAGGCAAATCCTCATTCAAGTTATCACAATCGGAAACTCTCTGCATCGGTTCAAATCTTTCTGTTTTTCATTCTTTCTTTTTCTACTTTCTTGTTCTTCCTCACTTTCTCTTGGGTTTTTGTCTTCTTGTGAAAATGCTTTGGATTGAATGACAGCTTAATATTTAAACAATAATTATCACATTGGTGTAACTTATCACATTAAACAAATGAGTAGTATCAAAGATCGATACGATTCGCCATTTCGATGGTGTTGATCGGTCAATTTGTGTACTTTGTACATCGAAAGTGCAATATTATTTAGAAAGAATAGTGGCGTGAGAAATGGTTGGGCGCGCTGCAATGATAACAAAACAGTATAGACTCCGTACATTCCGCGACACTAGCGCTATGGTGGCCAAAATTGTCAACTTTGATATTTCAGAGGGGAATTCAAATTTTTTGTTTACTTTATTAGTTAAAATGTTATTGTTTTTTAGAAATTCAATTGGAATTTGGTTTGTATATTCAAATTTCAAATTTTTTTATATTAAAAAAAATGAATTTTTTTAAATATAACAAAATTTTAAAAAACAATAACATCTTAGCATACGAAAAGAACAGTAAATTTAAATTTCCGTCTGAAACCAACATCAATGGTGGTATGCACACTGTCTATTTTCAAACCGAAAAAGATAAACATCTTAAAATCTAGATTAATTGAACAAGTTTCAAAACACTTTTTATGTTCGCATAATAATATTTCCTAACAATAAATTTGAGTTTTAAGCAATTCTTAAAATGTCAAATAATTTAAAGTATTTTATTAAAATTCTTAGTGAAATTTTAAATCGTATTGATATTCTTCTTTTTTTCATTCACTTTACTTATATAATATTATCATTCAACATGCTTACATGTTTTGTTATCGAAAATAATAAATCGAGTTTCTTTCTCAACGCCATGAGCAATTATCTTACCAAAGGATTTGAAAATGTAAAACATCAACCAATTTTTTTGCGTTTTGTGTTCAAATAATAAAATAACTGAGATCGTACAATTACTTTACAACTGGACAATAGTTTACATTATCTTTTCCAATGGCATACAAGAGACTGCTAAAATATGAGAACACTTTGTACAACAGTTTTATATACAGAAGAATTATCTTGTATACAACAGTATGTACAATAAAATTACTTTGAGAGGAGAATTATCCGCTTAATTTACACTGCACAATTACAATTCACGACTAAGTTAACACACAGAATAAAAAACACATTTTAATAATAAAATTTGACTTTGTACTTTCTCTCTCTTATTTCATGCTAATTTTACAAACAAATTCTAAAATCCCTAGTGAATAAAATCAGTTGAACGTCATTCATACAATATGATTTTTGTGTCTGTTTTTTAAAAGAAAAAAAAATATTTCTTAAACCAATCTTAAACAGATATTTGTAAAATGTGTAAATAAAATTAAAAAAACAATAAATCTAACAGTAACAAATGCTTTAGCTCGAATCATTTTTGTAATCGTGATAGTTGAGCCTAGTATTTGTGGCAATATCAATACAGAAGAGCTCACAGTTGGGATGAAATGCTCGTATGTGTGTCCAAACGTGAGTTCTCTGGCGCAAATGGTGTTTGCAGTAAGGACACTCAAATCGCTGTGGTGTTCCGCACTCGTATCTAAAATGTCGTATCATATGGCTTCGATGTTTGTAACTTCGGTTGCAGTTTGGACAGGGATGTCTATTCAGCATAACAATTTCTTCGCGAGTGAACTGATTGCGGGAGTAACGTACCAGCATCCCTTTCACGAACATCATCTCTGAAAACAAAAGCAAAGTCATAATCGATTAGTGACAAATGTCAAAAACAAGATCCGAAAACAATTAATTGCTTGACGAAGATTTATAAGTTGTTTAATGGATGATCAATCACAACGGCTGATTTCTTATTAAACATTCTTTCCTCACACTTTATTAGCATTGAAGTACTCTTAAATGACTATTTTACAACAATACATAGGTGGACATTTAATATAAACGGTTTTGTCAACAATTTTTCAACGACGTTTATATGTTTTTTTAACGCAAAACTTAGTATGTTGTGTATGTAATAGAAGAGGACTGTGATGGATTTCAAATTGAACATAAAAAGGACAAAAGTTTATTACAATTTTGTAATATATAAGGCACAAAGGGTAATTGTAAATTCAATTGTAACACTAACTGGTGTTACTAAATTACTTCGTTAATCTCTACAGGTAGTTGTAACATTAAAACAATTTATTCAAGTTCAATTTTCTTTGCATGAATTCATTTCGAGATTAGTTACATTTCATTTATGTGTTTCATTCGGATAAAACTGACGAAATATATAGTTAAAGAAAAAGAAAAAAAAGAGAATAAAATATGTTGCTTTAAACTTTAAAGCATTCGATCTAATTCCTGACTGATCGCTAGATCAACATAACAGACGGTATTTTTAGGATGTTTAGCTCGAATATGCCGATAAATGTGATCCTTTCGTTTGTTCCGGAAGCCACAGTGAGGACAACCATATCGCAATTCCCCGTAGAATGGACGACCGGACATGGCAGTTCTTCTGCGTGGATATTTAATAATTGCCTGCGCAATAAGCCAATCTGTGGACAAAATACAAGAAGAATAATAATAAGTAATCAACAAAATGAAATGAATGTAAAATAATAACCGAAAGTAAAACGATATGATAACTGAATTGATATGTAAAAATAGAAATGAAGAAATTATAAGGATAATTCAAGATAGAGTGTCTAAATAAAAGAGAGAAAGATAAATATATTTCTGTAGCCCTACACCGTACAAAAATGCAAAAAAAAAAAAAAAAAATCGAATAATAAATTGAAGGATAAGACAAGCGAGGATATAAATGATACAATATCATCGTTTTCACTTATGCTTTATCTGCGCTTACATATATTTACAAGTGAATCGTAGTTACAAGTCAGATACTCATAAAATTGCTTATTTAATTATAAATAAATATAACTGCAGTATATAAAATACAAAAATATTGTAATTAAATGAAACATTAAGTATAATTTCATATTTATATTAAAAAGTAAACTTTTTTCATTTGTATTGTTATTTTATACAAGAAAAAATTAACTTGAGTACCATTTACTAATTGACTTTGAAATTGCAACTCTGAAATCATAAATAAAAACTGATTAACAATAAACATTGAAAAGTATTATCAATATGAATTATAATTCCAGAGTTAGTCAACAAATGATTTCGCCATATAATCCGAAAAATAATACAAAATATCATTGGTTTAACTAATGTCGCTTTGTTGTATATCGAGAGCATAAATCGCTCGATTTTGATGATGGGATTTGATGTGAGAATAAACGTGTGAACGATGTTTGCCTATATAATTACAGTACGGACACCTAAAACGTGGAGTTTTGCCGCACTCATACTTGAGATGTCGGTGCAAACCGCGATACCACTTGTACGATTTGCGACACTTTGGGCACTCAAAATTGCCGCGAGCATAAATGTCCGGCACCGTCAAATTGCTGTAACGCTTTCGTCGAGGTCCAGTTGGTGTCGATGACAACGGATCTTCCGCTTCTTCTTCGTACAGCAGGAATTCTGAAAATACAATGCAAGCGTATTTAAATATAAACAATATATAATAAATCAACCAAGAAACAAAATGCATATAGAAAATGTACAAAAGAAAAAGAACGGCTGTTAATAAGAAAATCATGATGAAATACAACAAAGTTTCACAAACGAAAGTTTCGAACTTACGTAACTAATCAGACGAAACAAAAAGTATCAGAAAGTATCAGTATTAACAAATTAATTGGTGGTGTCGGTGTGCTCATGCAAAAGAGATAACAATTCTTTTATGGTGAACTGTATAGTGATATGATGTGTTTGCTATTTCAACGACTAAATAGCACACTTAAACATTTGGTAATTAGATTTATTTATATTACAAATCTGCGTGAAACTTATCACAATTGTAAATTAGTTAACAATGTCAGGTTATTCTCGACAAGGTATCATCACAACTTACAAAATTTGGTATTGTCTCAGTAGAGAAGTTTTACTAAAGTCAACAGTAAATAAATTTTATTTGGTTTCAATTTGTGTCTTTTTAGAAGATCAATTTGATTCCCTATAAATTTCGCAATTATCACTTTTTCTTTACTTCTATTAAAATATTTGAATGATCACTTTTTTTAATAATTTGTCTATAATCACATTTTGAATTTTCAATGAACAGAGGTCCGCTAATGCATTTCACCTGAATTTCTAATCAAATATTACACTAATAATTTCCAACTTTATTAATTTTTTCCCTAAATATCACATTATAAAATTGCATATATACAAATTTCAAAGTAATCTCTTTAAAAAGACAAATAAAAATGAACATAATTTTTGCGTAATGATTTCACATTTGCAGATCAACAGTAGCGACATCATAAAGTGGATGTCGTTTTCTTATATGATTATAAATGGTAGATCGATATTTTGCAATTTGAGGACAATAAGGACACTGAAATCGTGGAATTTTGCCGCATTCATAACGCATATGTCTTTTGAGATCCCTCGAGTTAACATACGCTCTGTTGCACTCCGAGCAGATAAAACTTCTCGATCGTACTTTGCCTCTACTAATGCCAACAACAGGACCTGCAAATAAGAACAAACACTGTTAGTTTGATATTAATTTTGCTCCCTAAATTCACAGTATAATTGATATTATTGATTGTGACGTAATGAACAACCAAAAATATAACGATGATTTTAATTAATGATCCCAATGAATGAACTGAAATCACGAATAACAAATGCAAAAAAATGGCAATTTTTGTTTTCGAATCAAAAATTTATAAAACAATACCCATGCGCTGACAAAACGTATGAAATTAGCGGATTATTCTTTTTATTATAAACAGTTTTGTTCTTAAACGTTAATGAGGGTAACGAAAATTAAGACATGCTATTGTTATATCAAAATTATAATGATAATATTTGCAAATTAAACAATGTAGGAAGAGCCGGATAGGGCGGAGATGTAAATATTTCAGTTTGAAGGTTCAATCAAATGTCACTGTTATACATTTATTTAAAATTTCCGTCATGTTGGTTGTAAAACACACGCCGGTGTTACAATTTAACTGGCACACATTCAGTTCGTTCAAGAAAATAAAAACGAAATTTCGAGGAGTTATAACGTTATTAAGGTAATCGTAATTTTACAATGACCGCACATATATGTACAATTTGACATACAAACAAACATCAGGAAAAGAAAACTCGTTCAATATTTACATATTAGTAATGATTACAATTCAATAATATTATACACTATCATTGTCAGTCTCTCGTTGAGATGATCATTCGGTTGATACACTGTTATATGATGATCATTGACCCATTCGTTATTATTTCCTTTCTCGATTTCATCGCTAAATTGAAATAAGGCCTCTTTTAAATGAACCAATAATACACACATGTATTGAAAATGATTTAAATCCAAAAGCTAGACCATAAAAATAACGAATGAGTTAAGTCACACTGCTTTCTAGTAAAATTAGTATAAAAAAGGAACATTTGTGTCAATTAATATAACAAATAATTTGTTCAGTGCAAACTGTTCGTAAGCACACCAGGTTTGGCACCATTTCTTGGACAAACGAAAACGAAAAATCACATTCACAACTCAATTTCATCATTAAAATCATATTTTATATGAAATTAGCATTAGTGTTAATTAAAGCTAACTTATAAGAATGAAAAGAGTTAACACAAAATTGGTGTCTTGCATTTTGAAGTTGCACGCAATTTGCATTTCCAAAAGAATATTAAAACTTAATCGTTACTAAAGTAAAATTAAAAAAAAGGGCAGACTTTATATATTCAGTTCAGTGTTTCATAACGAGTTGAGACCAATGTACAATCTTTGTTTTCTTGGGATATAAACGTAAAACAGATTTTTTTTTGTTTTTAAGCATCATCCACAAGGTTCAAACCAAAACATCCACAGCACACAAATTATTGACTACTGACATAACGTAGTGAGGCCGAACGGCAATCATGGTCTTGGATTAATCGAGGCAAAAAGCTTGATGACCCGTGCCTCTTTGCCCACGTGACGTGCACGAACGTGCCTATAAATGTTGGACGAACAAGACGCTCGGACTTCGCAGTAAGGACACTGATAACGATATCCACGTCCGCAAAAGTAACGCGTGTGTCTCGTTACCGTGGACTTCTGCGAAAAACGATGACCGCAGGTAACACACTCGAAGCGCTTCTTTTCGTGCGGAAGATACCTGTAGCTGATTGTTTTGGCGTCATATGGTATGCAAAATGTGCCTTCTAATGTCGAGACGTCCACGATCTTGAAGCAGCCGTCTGTAAAAATGAACATTGCGAATAATTAGTAAGATTCAACTGAAAGTTTTCACAAAGCCGTGCACATTTGTCGAAATTAAAGAGTTCCAAGAGATGGTACAAAAGTTGTTTCCAACCAAAAGTACGAATAAAGAAATAAACGTGGAAAAATAAAACGAGAGAACAAAAAGATTGTACAAGTTTGAAGACCAAAGTAATACAGAGAGTCATTGGCAAGTGGACTTTGTTATATTTATTTCACGTTTATCTTTACATTTATTAGATCTTTGTCTTTGTGTTTATACAAAAATAAAATTGTCGTACAAACAAAATTACAAGAATTCGACGTATGACAATAAAGTTACAGTTAAGAATTTGTTTTTTCAGCTATCGCTTTTCATTTCATTAACGGGGGGTTGTTAGCCCTGATTTTGAGTTTTCGACAATTGCTGATAAAAATTTTACATTCTTCCGGTTATAAATGAATACATTTCATTTTTCAATGTTCATTGGAATCAAAATTGTCTGTCAGAAAATATCATTGCTCTTAATCTTTAATAAAATGATGTTCATCCTTACAATTAATAAATTCATTATGATTAAACAAAAAATATTATCCTTTCTTTATGGCTTTGGCAAAATATAAAACTAACACAAAAATTCTACGATTATGTAGATCAAAAATCTACGATATGTGAGGTAAAAGCCTCTCTAGGCTGAATGATCAAAAAGTTACATTTGTTAAACGTAAATTGTTGGACTTTTACAAGTGTCCGAACTTTTATAAATTGAAATGTATGCAATTTTGTCACCAATTGTCTAGAATTAAAAAACAACATAGGAACAGAGGAACTAAAGGAGAGCTCATAATTGCGCACTTAGCAACTCCTTTAGAACATCTTGTTGACTTCAACAGGCATCTTCGGGTGCCACCGTCTAATGTGTCTGTAAACGTTCGATGACGAATTGTCCTTTTTCTGGCAATAAGGACACGCGTATCTGAGCATCTGTCCGCACTTGTGTCTGATTAAATCCCACATTCGTCGAAAGCCCGCATCGCATTTCTGACATATGTAATTGGTTACTGGATCGGTGGGAGACCAGAGGTTCAGCTTCAAATCTGAAATTTACAAATGTCTATTTTATAAACGACTTGATGTACATTTGATTTTATTATTATTTGTATTTATCGAAGAAAGAGTAGGTTGAATAAATTGTCATTGTATTGTAAATTTGTTCAATCTTCATAAGCTAAAAGAGATATACAAACAGTGCAGGATTATGATATTATTTAATGCAAATAAAAAACAATTCTAAAAAGCTATTAATAGTCATTTAGATTTTGGTATTTGTTAAAAACGTTTATTTCGCCATCGTTGATACAGGGTTGACAATTCAATCAAGCGAAACAATTATAAATACAGTATCAAAACTAGAAACATTATTTCTGATGTTAGAAAAAAATACTGTTTTTGGCGTGCATTGATGATATATAAAATAAACAAAATCAAATAAAATAGACAGCTTAATAAATTTTATAATTGTATATGAACATTTACACATACAATATTCAGGCTGAATTGTAGATAAATGATGTACATTTGAGCTACATTTATAAATCTTACTGTATAATACATTTAAAAAGTATTTTTTTCCAATTAGTAATGTTATTGTATTATACAATATTAAGTAACATCGGTTTTTGAATGAGGGATTCAATTAAGTCTCACATGTGTAGATGTCAAAATAAATTACATTTTTTTAACGAGAAACTATAAAATTGTCGATATAACTGTATTTAAGTAATAATGATTATTAATTCTATTCCTTCCTTCTATTTACAATAAAATGATATATTGTAATTATAAAACATCACACTTAGAGACGAGTTATATTAACTACATTATTTACAGTTTATTAATGCATATATAACCAAACTTAAATAAGATTTTTGATTGCATTTTTTCTTACCATAAAATAAAATTGTATGACGTGAATCTGTACAAATATTTCGAGACAATATACTATGAAGAATACAAAAAGAGACTTTAAACAGTAATCATCAGTAAACTGTTAATTTTATATAAAAACAAATGTCAAAAATTCTTTTTCTTTTTTAAGTATAAACAAGAATTTTAATGTTATAATCATTTTATCTGGCAGTACAGCAAATACAAACACAATCACGTCAATTAATAAACAAGGAAAGACATTGGCGATAAATATTTTTATCTTCAATTATTGGCAATGTTATATAAAAACTAGATGGCATTCATTGAATAAACTATCAAAATAAATATTGAAATATATAGTTAAAAATCAATTAAAAAATGAAAACAATTTTACTCGTATCATCTGTACTTCATAGAAATCAAAAGAAATGAAACTTCTAATTTGTACAAGCTCGAATTTAAATTTACGAACACCATTCAGTTCAACTGATAACATTACCAAGATTTTAATCTCTGTGAACAGTGACGGGCAGTCCACCATGTCTTATCCTCACATGCTTGTAAATATTGGACGAACATTTGTCCCTCTTGTTGCAATAAGGACACTTAAATCTGGGTAGCTTGCCGCAATCGTACTTCATGTGAGTTTTGAGGGTTCGCTTGTAGGTGTAACCGGCATTGCACCTGGGACAATGATAGGCGACTTTGCTGGGTTGCCAGAAAGGTCCCTCTTCTTGCACCACCTCGCCAGTCATCATTTCCGGCTTCAACTGCAATACATCCAGCAGACTCGCCTCGCTGACACCTACGAACAAGACAAACCAGCTTGTTAGAAGTCATATTCAAGTGTACAAAAACCTTTGACTATTAAGGCGACACGATTTATTCCAACTTGCTCCAATTGGAAGCTTCAAAAGCTCACTTACTTACTGTTTAAAAACATTGAAAACACAAAACGAAAAAGTAAACGATAAATCACAAGTTCATCATGCATCGGTAGTTACTTGAAAAATAACTGAGTTTAAAAGACTTTCTTTTTATTCAGTAATATAACTTTTTACAATTATAATTTTTCTCTTTTTCTTTTTTCCTCTTTTTTGGTCTGGTCGGTAGTTTCGTTTATTCTATTTCTTTTGCATTGATGCACTATTTAGTACAATCGAATGGTGTACAGCTCAAAGCCAGGATGACAACGCTTGATATGCCTATAAATGTTGAACGTTTTCTTGTCCTTCTTCTCACAGTATGGGCATCCAAAACGCGGATTCTTGCCGCAAAAATGGCGTATGTGTGTGTTCATGTTGGACTCCATTGTGAAGCCTTTATGGCACCTGGGACAGAAGTGTTTCTTCGCCGATAGACCCAGCACCACTGAAAAAGGAAAATGTTGTTTTAATTTTAAGAACATTCACTTTCCATTGTCATTTGGTCATTACATTTAGCGACGATCCGTTTATCTGTTCTGCATTAATAAACGAATATTTACATAATCAAAGTGGAAAAAAGTATACGGCATCCTTTAAAGATCGATAGAACAAAAAGAAAAAGAATTCAAAATGTTAATGTACGTAATTCAATGATGTAATATTGTGTGAACGTGAGTTGAGCAAAATGAAAAAGACGGGTTTTAGGGTAACAATCATTGACAATTTATATATTTGTCTAATTTTTTACATCGCAATAATGTATGTCATTATTGAGCAGGGATTCCATTTACAACTGTTCTCTCAACAACTTACAATCCACAACAATTTCGTTGCGTTGGATTTTTTTTTACATAAAATTCGTTCACTTTACAATTATTTCAAACAATTCAGCTGATAAAAAAATTAAAAAGTTAAATTAAACAGTAAATAAAATGTATATATTATAATTATCTTTAATGTTTAGTTTACAAAAATAGAGAAGCAGGAAATGTTTTGACTAAAATATTCGATCCGAATTACGATCAATGTAAAAAATTCTAATTTTTCAGCGTAAAGTACAAGTCGAAATATTTGATGTCATCATTTGAGCGTAATTCGGATGAAAGATAGACGATTTATCTACAATTAGATATTAAAAACAGCTGGATTAATCCACCTAAAATACTGTATGGTAACAATATCAGTCATTCTGAACATTTAATCAAAATCACATTTTCATTGATCTGAAAAACAGATTAATGTTGCTTTATGTAAAAAAGAAAGAGTTTATTATTTGTACAATAAACGTTGTAAAACTGAAAAAGTAACTGAAAAATATGCAAAAACGAGGACATAAATTCGTTCTATGAGTATAATTCCAATTATTGGATAGCTTAAATAAGACATTTAAACTATTTATTATTTCACGATAAAACGAAAATAAATACAATTATTATTATTATCCATAATATATAATAAAAAATAAATAAAATAAAAATATATATATATATCTTTTATACACATTCACACGTTTACATTATTTTTGAAAAGACAAAATAATAAAAAATATAACTTAAAGTATTCGACAATGTACATTTTTTTAAATTTTTCGTAAGAAACTGAAAAAAATAATCATTTAAAATTTGAGTGACATGCAATTTTACCTATTAAATCAAGTAAAAAATCGTACATATTTAAACATAATTAATTTGAAAATGCATTAATCATTTGTAAAAACTAAAAACTGAGTATTTTTCGATATTTTGTGAAAATATTTGTCAGTAATTAATTCAATTTCCATTGAATTTTCAAAAGTGTTAAAGTAGATAACCGTAAAAACACAAATCTAAATTGGAATAATTTTCTATTACTATTAATATTAAAAATCTTTAATTCGGTTTATTTGTCTTTATTCCAATTAGATTAATGTTTTTTTTTGTTGTATCCCCTTTAAACGATTAATAAAATGAAAATGAAATTGAATGAAATACTTAACAAAAAAGACTTCACTTTATCAAAAATTCTTCAAATCTCAAAAGAAAATTGAGTTTAAATGTAAAATTGATGAAACACCAGCACATTCAATAAAGCTTAACAAATCGAAGTTCTTTATCTCGATGCTTGGCTCTGATGTGCCTATATATCGCCTGTGTATATTTGCTGCACATGTCGCAATGCGGACACTTGAATCGTGGCAAATCCACACACTCGAGTCGAAAATGACGACTCATACCACCAGGCGTGCGAAATGTTCTTGAACATCGGGGACAGGCGAACGCTCGATGATGTCCCAGTCCTTGATGTCTTGGAAGTGACATGCGACTTTCATATTTGTGCAGCACCACCGGACGAAATTCTGAAATCAGACCAAAATACGTCGAATATTAGTAATAATGACACAAAATCAACAAAATATCAACCATCATTTCCGCAAGTTTACTCTCTTTCTCTCTCTCTTTCTCTCTCTCGCTCTCTCTCTTACTTTTTTTTAATACAAAATCATTTAAAGGGATTCATACATCGCGAAAGACACACTTGCCTAAAAAAAGGTATCGTAAATCTTTATTTGCGAGTATTCAGTACAACTTGACGGAGGACACTTCTTTGCCCGGATGAATTTTGCGCACGTGGTTGTAAATTCCATGTGACCATTTGCTCACGCGATCACAATGGGGACACTTAAACCGTGGCAATGTATCGCACTCGTATCTATAATGACGATACATCGAATAACTGTGCGAAAATATTTTCTTGCACTTGGGACACTCGTGATGACGATCCTGCATATCCACGAAGTCCACCATTCTTGCGAAGAAATCTGAAATTAAATAATGCAAACACTGATTAATGCAATTATTCAAATCTGCTATTTACTTTTGCATGTTCTTTTTTTTTGTAATAAAACATTGACTGATCAATTAACTTTTAACAATCAGAGCTGTTTAATAACAAGTTTATACCCTGTGTTAGTTAATTCCAATCCTCTAAAGTGTCCTAAGCAAGAGTTTGTTTTGATAAAAGGATAAAGCATCCAAGTAACCAAAAAAATTTATTTCATATGAACTGTGACATAAATATTGGACATTTTTTTACATGCTTCGTAGTCTACATATAAACAGTGCGTTAAATAATTACAATGCCTTTTGTTTGTCTTCATTCGTTTTTGTGGCCAACAGATTATTCATATAATAAACGATAACACTGATTAACATGACGGAATGTTTGTGTAGAATTATAAATCGCCATTAAATTCATACTTATAACACTTCAATAAGGGAATTCACGTCGATGTTTACCAGGGATTAAAGTATAGCAAACGTTCGAAGATAATACAATATTTCAATCAACTTATCGATATATTGAATTATCCGCTGATAGATTAACCAGTTATAAAACACTAGAATACATGAAGTACAGTATATTTGGCAGAAAATATTACTTAAAAAAGTTTAAATAAATTACAAAAATTTGAATAATAAAAAAATAAAAAAAGCATATAATAATTACATACTTAATTGAATCAACTAAAATTTAGTCAGACTAAATTTGATTCAATTTAAACATTTCCTGAATGATACACCATTTGAAATAGTTGAACTTCTTTTTCCACTGTATGTAATATCTTTGCAAATAGTGAACAAATAAACATTTATTTACACATTTTGCAAGAATATTTCACACTTTTAATCTCCGTTTCATAATTAAAGCTTGTCATTTATCGTCTAAAGTCAGTATAAAATGATTTCAGCTGATCAAGTCATCGTTTTACAGTTAATTCATAAACTGTTACCTAAAGGATCAATGGCAATTTGGTATGTTTGTATTATGTATATTCAATGAAGTGATTTTCAATAAAGTCGAACAACAGAGACTTGTTGATCCTGGTGTACGCATCGGATGTGTTGATAAATATTTGACGTCTTTTTACTGCACAGCGGACAATAAGGACACTTGAATCGCGGCGCCATACCACACTCGTGCCTGTAATGTCCCAACATCGTGTCCCGTCTACTGTATCCGTTATTACACTTTGGACAGTGAAATTTGCCCGTGCTTGAATTATATTGCAGGTCCCTCTTCCACTGATGACGCTTTACGTACGATACCCGGTATCCTTCCATTTTCAAACCTACAAAAAATTGACATTTCCGTCAGTTAAGCTTGCTATTAAACAGGATTACAATTATTGATGGGAAAAATTCACCTTCAACCGTCAAACTTATAATCAAATACATCGGTTTCATGCATATAATAAAGTTTCAGAATTAAAAAGTAGATAGTCGCAAATGACAATAGGAACGTTCAATTGTTGTTGTGACGTTTAAGCGAGTAAAATTGTTGGCTGAAAAAGTATGTTTTTTTTATGCTTTGGGAAAATTCAGTCAATGATGTTCAATGAAAAACCATTTATTTTGCACAATCATTACGCACAGCTGAAAACTTGTTTCATTTGGCAATGTTACAATATTCAAGATATTAAAAATTAAATGTCATTTTTTGCTTAACGTTTTGTTAATAACGTTTTGAAATAGCGCAATAAGACCAGAACAAAAATAACTTGGTCTTTAATTGGAAAAAAACATAAAAGTATGATTATGTTATTTTGTAAAGTGTTTTGTTGTAAAAATTGCATAATTTATCATGATTCAAAATCAAATAAGTAAAATATCTGTACTCGTCAATATCAAAAAATGTTATATTTACTCTGAATTCATTGGCTATTTCTTTATTGCTTTAATGTATGTATTATTTAAAGCTGAGTGCAAAATTCGTGAATAACAATTATCTAACTTCTAACTTTTTACATACTTTTTACAATCATAAATTATAAAAATCATTCAAAAAAACGTAATTCAATCTAACTTAAATTTGAACTTTTGACATAACTAGCAACTAAATCGAGTGTTAAGTTTTGGTCATAAAATTGTGATAAAAAAGAAAATTCGACAATTTTCTTTACTTAAAATTACTGCATCGCAGAAAATAAAACAATAAAACTGACTGTTGTGGAATTTTCTTTCACAAATAGTGTTTGTATATCTATCTATCTTGTCTTGCTAAAAACGTTTAGTTTCGACGCCAAAATAATCGTAAAATCAATGAAACCAAATATAAAGTTTTAGTATTCAATCACAATCTGTTGAATTCAATTTAGTATTGCATGTAGATTTTTATGCGACAATTAACTTAAATTTCTATTAAAAAATCTATAGGAACGACACAATTTCGTGCTGTCAACTTATGTCATTATTTTATAATTTACTATCAACAAATATGATTAGAAAACATTTTTGCTAAATCATTATTTAATTAATTATTTAAATCATAATCTTGATAAATATAACAACAAAGCAACATATACTTTCCAATCATACTGTTTAAAAAAATATTTAAAAAACAACACGTTTTTTTTTCTTTTGTCTAGATTCGTTCTCCCTAATTTATGTACATATACTGACTCATGTGTTAAAACTTGCGCTTTACAATCAAAGTTTTTGTCAAGTTTCGTTGATTACACAGTATTAATCATTATCAGAGGTGGATATTTTCTATAATTTTACATAATTACAATTTTGATTGCAATGCAATTATTCAAATATGCATTTAAAAACAATATAATTACGAAAAAGAATAATAACAACCATACCTCCTTAAACTTAAAAATACAACGTTTCACTGTTAAATAAATATCCTGTTTGTAAATTTACAAAAGTTCTATATATTTAAACAAGTTTCAAAATCAACATCACTTTTTGTTCTATAGGCCAAAAACAGTTCATAAAATGTATAAATCAAACGCTCTAAATCCACCTAAAATAGTTAGCTTAAATTAAAAAAGTGTATTACAAACGACTGGCTTGGACGGGTGTTTATGTCTGATATGATCCTGCACGTTGAACTTTTTCTTACTGAGTTTGCCACAGTATGGACACTCAAATCTCGGTGGCTTACCGCAGTCGTACTTATAATGTGCAGTGACCGCACTTTTTGTTGAATAACTTTTGCGACAACCGGGACACGGGAATCTGGTTTTTGAACTTTTTTTCGCTGCGTATTTATCCTCAAACCACGGCGGTACATTACTCGTCCATGGAAGCGCGGCTGAAAAAACCAAAAACCCAAATGTTAATGCAAAATCAAGCTCGACAATACAAAGCATATATATTTATATATATTTTTTGTTTCAATTCAAACAAATCAACATAATCAAACTATTCCAGTAGATAAACATAAATAAACTTAACTAAAAACTATAGTTGATGAAAGGAAATGAAGAAAAATCATTGTAAACAAAGGGAAAAAATTAATGACCGCTATTGACCTACAACTAAGTGCGAAGGGAAAAACAATGTACCCCATAAATGTAATTAGTTACAAACATGTATTTGTAACACATATATACAATAACTTTTATATAAAAGTCTTGTCATTAAATAATCACCTCGTTAAGCTCTTTAAACGTCAATATTCATGTATCATCGAAATAACACTGATGTATAACAAATAGTTTGAATCAATTTTTATGTCAACATATATAAGATACGTATGTGTCTCATATATGTTACGGATATATTTAATACACATGTCGGACATTTGACTTTGACATAAATTCCAGAAATATGTAATATATGGGAATTATATTTGCACACATATACGTGTTGTATATGTATGTAGATTTTACTTAAACAGTTTGTATAATTTGTGTCATGGATCCTATTCAACAGAATGCATCTTCACTTTTTTATATATTAATCTTTAGTTCTGTCCCAATAACACGAAATATTCATATTTTCTTGTTATATCTTCAAAATATCGTCAAAAACATGTTTTTTAATGAGGACATTTATTATATCTTGGGCGTGTTATTAGAGATAGCTTACACAGCGAAGGAGGATTTTGATTTGGGTTTATGAATAGTCATGTGACTTTTTATGATATAAACACGCATTCCGTAATGTTGCGTGCGTATATGTCTATATACGTTAGAAACTTCTTTGGAGTCCATGTCACAATACGGGCATTTATGTAGCGGGCGATTATTGCCACAACCAGATATCACGTGACGCTTTAGATTGGTCATTCTGGTGAAGGCACTTGGACACTTGGGACACTGAAATTTTTGTTTGTGTGCTGAAACAGAAAAATGTACACGACTTTATGTTTCACGTGATCGATCCAAGACACTGAGTCAAAACTAAAAAAGAAACAAACAAATCAATAAAACAAATTAAAGTTCGTAAATCAATAAAATGGTAAAAAATAATTTAATTAATTTGAATATAAAAATAAACAGGAAAAAAATGATTAACATTTAAAAAACACCATAGTTGAATAACTATTTTGCAGAAGGGAAATAATAAAAGGAGGGAACTGCGTAATAATCACAAGCCGTTAATTAGCAATACTTTATTCAACGTTAAAACATTTGCAACGTCCTTCTCAAAGAACTGAACATGGATTGAATTTAAGCAATATCTTTCGCTTTTATCAATTTAATTATACAAATTGTCAAAAAAATAAAAATTGAAATTTAATTTAATTAAAAATAAAAAAATGCAAAATATTATACTCACAAGACATTTAAAAAATATCACTCTAACAATGCTCAAAATGATGAACTTAATTAAATTTGTAAGTTAACTTCCTAAAAAGAACAAGAACACCCTACAAATCCATGAAAAGTTCAATAATTGGACTTTTTTTTACAATCAATTAAGATACATAATTATCTCTTGCCCTTAACCATTAATATCACAATTGATTTCGGCTATCATACAAGTTTAAGCAACAACGCTTCTCACATCACATCCTCGAGTTCTAAGACAAAGACATTACGTCCATCGTGCTTCTTTTTAATGTGCTTTCGCACATCACTCTTGACTTTACATTTGTACGCGCAATATGGGCATTTGAAACGCGGCATTACACCGCATGCATTCATTAGGTGCGCTTTCAGATTACCTTTCCACTTAAAAGCCTTGCCGCAGCCCGTGTTCGGGCAATAATACATTAAAGATGCTACCTTTAATCCCTCGGTTTCAGACCAGTACTGCATCGGCACTGTAACAAATGAAAACAAATCAATCGGTTAGTGTTAATCGTAACCAGTTATCAACATCACAACAATTACAACAATAATCATTGATCCTGACTACTTATAAAAATCTAAATACTTTGCTTACACACTATACAATAGAAAATGAACAATTGTTCTCCAATCACAATCGTTTATTCTTAATAACTATAATTTACATCTTTGTGTTTTGACTATTTAACATTGTTTGTTAATAATGTACAGTCATGTTTCGTTTAATTTGTTAGGATAGAAAAAAGTTTATTCTAAGAGCAATAAATTGTATTAAATTTATATTATATAAATAAATTTGTATGATTTTTAATATCTCAGAATGATCACATAACATTTGCTAAATTCATTCGTTTAAATATATATTTTAACTATTTGGAAAATAAACAGAATCAATTGTCTCAATTTAAATGAAAGAGCAAAAACATCCAAAACCTTTTTTATTAAACTTTTTTCTGTTCGTATTTCACCATGATTTGAATAAATCAATAACAACAACTTTTGCTTTGCTATGCATTCTTGTAATATGTTTAGCGACATCAGCTTTAGCTTTGCATCGATATACGCAATAGGGACACTTGAATCTCGGCTTCATGCCACACTGATAACGCAGATGTCGGCTCAGGCTGCCTTTTAACTTGAAACGACGATTGCAGTTCAAATTAGGACAAGCATAAGCACCTTCCATAGGCTTCTTCCATTGGTACCTCCTTCGTGGTATCGTTGAATCCTCATCGTAGTATCCTGCAATAATCATTAAATCATTTGGTTAATACAAATCACAAAACAATGTACGGATAAAGGAAACTTAAGCCTAAATTTATGATTTTGATTGAAAATCGGCAAATTCTCGAATTCGGATTTTACACAAATAAGTTTGTAAAATCACATGCAATGATTGACGGTAAGCCATAATTGGGACGAAACGTAGATGGTAACAAAAGACATTAGAAACGAATCTATACAAAGCAGCGTTGCCATTTCAGCGCATTTTCCGCTATTTTATATGTTATTATATATAAAACTCGATCAAATTCGCTCAAATTTTGGTAACACTGATACAAAGTTACAGAACAAAAGACTTACCAATTACAGTGATTGTTCGATTATTTTGTTAAACAAAAGTAAAATTACTCTCAAATGTACAGGAATTATATATTTACAGTAATGAACAAATATTACAGTTTAGAGTAGACGAAATTATAAGCCAATATAATTAAAAACAACTTTTTTATCAGATTGTTTCTTGACTTAGAACTAATCAGTTAGTCAACATGTTACGTAATCACAGAAAGCAAGAAAGTTAATCAATTGAATTAAAGTTAATTGTTATACATTTTGTCTTCTTGCTATGATTAAATCACAATTTCGCTTGTGGTGAATAATACCATTGATTGTACAAATTATTATACAAGTGTTGCAAAAAGTAAATCACACTGATAGAGTATATTTGTCGCTACTCTATTATCCAGTTATAACAAAATGATGATTTTGTTTAGAATGACGTTTGCACAGGTGGAATCTCTTGTTTGATGTCTACGACGTAAACATCCAAGCCCGGATGCTTAATTCTGACATGTGCCCTGACGTTTGAGCGATCCTTCGTGAGATAATTACAATAAGGACAATGAAATCTCGGTAGTTTACCGCACTGAAATTTCAGATGTTTGATCAAATTGGTCTTAAGTGTATATCGATTGTCACACTGAGGACACACGAATGGATACTTGTGATGTTCAGTCTTCTTCTTGACGCGACGCGTTCTCGTCCTATAAAGATCTGTAAGCAGACAAATGAAAGGCACGAATTTTATTAATTATTTTCAAAGAAAACAAAGAAAGTAGATTTAATTTAATTAGACGGGGATAAATGACCATCAATAGATCGGATCAAATTAAATACAAAGGAACCTTTTAGTAAATTTGTATTTTATTGTGTCATTCATTTTCGCAGTTAATTTCACTCTGTCTTTGTTGTTTTATTATCAGCTGAGTGGATTTTGATTGATGTTGATAACATAAACATCAAAACCACGGTGCATTCGTTTGATGTGCGATCGACAATTGGAAGCATGTCGGGTACGGTAATTACAGTAAGGACACAAACAACTCGGTGATTTGCCGCATTGAAACATCAGGTGTTTCCGTAAATTTGTCCGAAGAGTAAATCGACTTGGACACTGCGGACACTGGAACGGGTATTTATCCATGGACTTGATTACGTTTGGCCAGCGCGTTTTTTGCCAATTTTCTGCAAAACAAATATCAAAGTTGTTCATTTAATTAAACTGTTCAAAGATAGCGTTTCTTTAATTATAAGACAGAATTTTTTTCTGGGCCAGTTTTACTTATTTAAACTTAAATTTCTATCTGTAAGATTAAAAAGTTAATTAATGATTATTACTTAATCCAGGAAAATAATGTGTTCATAGTAGAAAAATGTGCTTCCTTCATCATTTATAAATAATCGTGACAGTAGAAATAACGATGATGACATTTGTGAAAACAGAAAGAAAAGAAATTAGAAATAAGATATTCGTTTTATTCTTTATTAATTCTTTGTCTTCTGATTAAATCTTGTTTTGATTATACATAAACAAAATACTAAAAAATATACTAATATATATAAAAAATAATTTAAAATACGGCTTTTAAATTATTTTTGTATCAACATTTTTATTCCAGTCAAATGTTTTGATCGAGATTTAATTAAAACTTTTGTTTAATTCGAATATTTGTTTAAATATTAATCTTAGATGGAATTGTAGCCATAATCACGAAGATTTCTTTTCCAACATGTTTTCTTCGTATGTGAGATTTGCAATTCCATATGTATCTGCTACAATAGCCACAGTATGGACACAGTTTATTCGCTGGCTTGCCACATTTAAACTGCAAATGAGTTTTTACCGCTCCAACTAACGAAAATGTACTTGAGCACTGCGGACATATGTATCTGCCATTCTCATCTTGCAAATATTTATAATTTTTAAAACTATTCTGCATACTTCCTTCTACCAGAAAACCTGAAATCAGATAAATATAAATAATTTATTAATTAATTAAATAAATAAAAAAATAATATTGGATATTATAAACAAAGATTATAAAAAGTCAACAAACATTATTATTATATACAAAAAGAGGGAGTGAACATTTTATAGGAGCATGTAAAATATCTAAAGAATAATTTGGTCAATTGAAAGGAAGGAGAAAAGTAAAATCAATGATGGAAAAGGAACAAATGAAAAAGAAAGTCTGAAAGGACAGAACAAGAATAGGACAAAGGAATGAAAAAGTGAAATGGGAAAGACCGAACGAATGGGGAAAAATGATATGTTATAAATCAAATGAAAAATTACGAAAATTGTCGAAAAATGTATTTATTCTGTAATTTTGAGGTATATTTAATTAGTCGGTATGAAACATTATTAATTATAAAATATTTTATAAATATTATATTGGATGTAAGAATAAAATAATTAGTTAAAATGGACTGTCAAGTGCATTTCTGGACCAATTAAGTTGAAACTATATAATCAAACAGTGATTAACAAAGTTCCTTTTTAATTATTATTATTATTTCGAATATGAACATGTTATAAAGTGTATAATTAACACATTTGATACATGGAAAAATAATCTTTAATGGATATTAATATTTATAATAATCGTATTAAATGTTTCAAACATTTTGCATTTCATTCATGGAATGTAAATAGTTCATGTGAACTTACAACGAAAGTAAACAATATTTCTTTGTCAATTCATCAAAGAAAAAAAAAGTTTCATAATGAATTTAGTCATGTTTAAATAAAAATTACTATCGATAAAGTACAAATTTTGATATTACTTACTGAAACGATAGTGACTTTATGCTTACGTCTTCTTTGGATACATTAAATTTACATTTGTATATTAAAATGTACAATACTACACAATTTAACACATAAATTATACTAATAAATATGTTAAATGTGTTTACATAATCAGAAATTACAAAAATTCATTCTTTAAAGTAAAGCTTACTTTCATCAAGATTTCATATACAATAACAAGTCGAATAATTACGGACTTCCTAGTAACTTTTTCTTAGTGACGAATGCTTTTAATTTGTACGATATCCGTTTGTCAGAAGAAAAGAATGAAAATTAGGTGGTCTAAATATTGTTGAATTTGAAGATCATTCCATACAAAGCACGTAAAGTCTTGCATTTTTATGTACTCTTTTGATGTGTCTCAAAATATTTGCTTTCCATTTGCCACGATAGTCACAATAAGGGCACTTAAAGCGTGGCTCTTTACCACACTCATTTTTCAAGTGTCTTTTTAAAGTGCATTGCCACATAAACACACTTGGACACGTAGGACATGGATACAGTTTTGGTGGTTGTTGTGGTCCAATGCCAGGCTTTATATCCAACATCGGTAACAAATAGTCTGGATAATCCAAATCTGCGAACAAACAAAAACCACAATGACTGGTTAGACAACGCATTTTTTCAAATAAAATTCAACAAAATTATCACAAATTCAAATTGAACCGACTCATTAACTTAATCACATGCACCGTTTCTTATTATTACTTTTTGAAGGGACAACATTTGCGGATAATCTTATGTCGAGACAAAAAATAATTTGTTTCAATTTATATTTGATCCCCTCCTTATGACCGCGTACAACTCCTAGTTACCCCTTATGGCCTCTTTATGGCTTCTCTATGGTCTCCCTTTGGTCTTCTTATAGACTCCCTAAGACCCACCCCTATGTACCATAGTTCTAATTTTTGAAAATTTTGTGAAAAACTATTAAGCGTGATACTTCCACAAACAAAAAAAACAAACAAACATATTTTCATTTTTTTTCATTTATTAGTAAGGATTTATTAAATAATCATAAGAATACAATTGTTTTTATTTCGCTCAACTGTTTTAAGGTTTTTTGATGTCGCTCCAGTGCATGTCGATCGCATAGACGTGCTCATTTTTGTGATACTTGCGTACATGTCTGTACACGTCCGATGCAGTTTTACACTTTGACGAACAATAAGGACACTGAAAACGTGCTTTTTTACCACACGCGTAAATCAGATGCCGAGTTAAACTGTCTTTTCGCTTGAAGCTGCGTCCACAGTTGCCGCAAGTTGGAATCACTACTTCATCTGCAAACAATCAAAAAAAAAAAGTATTATTAATTAGACTTGATCGCCACTTTCGACACATTCAAATAATTCT
>JABFPJ010001662.1:0-23970 GCA_022817425.1 Gryon sp. ZL-2020 | reverse complement strand
GACAACCGC
This sequence comes from Gryon sp. ZL-2020, assembly GCA_022817425.1. Classification (NCBI taxonomy): domain Eukaryota; kingdom Metazoa; phylum Arthropoda; class Insecta; order Hymenoptera; family Scelionidae; genus Gryon; species Gryon sp. ZL-2020. Next base: position 23,961 of record JABFPJ010001662.1, on the reverse strand, counting down.
CTAAGGGGGTGGGTCCAAAATCGGAACAAAATTTTTTTTTCAAAAACTACTGTATATATCGCAATTTTATACAGCCTACGACACTTTCGAGGGTTTCAGCTAGTTCCTCTCAAAACTTGAACAAAATCGGTTCGGTAGATTTTGCGTGATGCTCGAACAAACAAACCATCAAACAAACAAACAAACAAATAAACAAACAAACAAACAAACAAACATACTTTCATATTTATATATATTAGTTAGATAATATGTTTGATTTAAGACCTTCCAGTAATGAAACCAGCATTCAACAATTCTGACATTAGGGAAGCTGGTGGTAATTGCCCTTATAGCAGTTGCTTCAAAGTCAGATACGACAAACTGCAAAATTGTTTCCAAATTTGTTTCCAAATTTGGAGCTAATTTTTTGATGCTGGCCCACATACTCTCATACAAACCTTTTTTCCGTTTTTCACAAAGCACCCATGCTACGACTATGTTCTATGGAAAAAATGATTTTAGGTATTTTATTTTAAATTTGCATGCCTATCATTTTTTAAACTTTTTTAATGCACTAACATTAATATAAAAATATATTTACATGTATACGAAAATGTAATGCTATGTAAATACAATGAAGAAAAAATTTGCATATAAATTTTATATAATTAAAATATTTCATACTTCATCTCTGAATGTAGAATAAACTAAATATAGCTGAGCCGATTTTAGGAATCTTGGAATAACTTATAGCAGTAAAAAAATATTATATAATATAATTTGTAAGTTAATGGAACTAATTGAAGTGTATTGTGAATTTATAATTAATAATAAATTGAAAGACTATTTTGATAAATATGAATTGGTAAACTCATAGCAAATGTGCTATCTATATATATATATATATATATATTAGGGTGTACCGAAAAAAAAAAATTTTATCATGCAGGGTCTCAAATGATAGTTTCTGATGAGAAAAAATATTCTGTGTAATTATGGCACTTTTTCAATGAAAATACGCAGCGCACCGACCTTTGAAAAATTCGTTTTTTTTGCACTTTTCTCATATAATGGTCTTAACATTGTGTTTTATCTAAGTATTATTCTTGGTTATGAGATATTTTTTTCCCACAACATCAATAAACATAATGTTATAAGACATTTGATTTTTCGCAAATAGGATTATACGATTATCACTAAATGTCTCTAAACATATGCTTTTTTACCGTTATTTGGGTTTGTAATTCAAAACATTTAAATAATTTATTTCTTTCATGCTTTCATACTTTCATAAGATACCACAAGTTACTTTCTTTATATTTTGATACAAAAATGCAATATAAAACATGAAAAAAGTTTTTGGTATTATTTTTCCTTGCGTAAACAATTGATTTAAACACATAAATTAGAAAGTTTTGAATACACATTTTTATTAATATAATATTAATATTATATTACGATTCACAAATTAAAAACTATTAATCATTTTTATTATGATAGGTTATTTGTCAAGAAAAACGCATTACATTGTCTCGAAACTACTTTTAACAAGTGTTTTGATTAAATATCGTTATTATAATTATTAAAAAGTCATTTTAAGTTAAACAAATATTCGACGGTCAATTATTTGTGTGTTGTGGACATGTATTCGTCTAAAAATTATGAATTATCTTCAACTATGTAATCTTTCTTTGCATTAAACTTTGGCATAATTGAGCGTGATTTCAATGCACCTAAAATGCGATCATGTCGAGCATCATGTCCGATAACTGAAATTGAAGCCTCCGTGACAATCTTTATGTGTCTTTCTACACTTTGCGTATGACATGGATAGTTTGAAATGTTTCGCAATTGTTGGATATCTTCAACAATTAGTTTTGACAAATTGCTCGTGGAAATGTTTTTTATTAACGGTGGTTCTGTCACATCATCCCAACTTATCAACTCAGTGTAGTCTGTCGCATTGAAATTCATCGACGGTATCTTAAATTCACGAAGGTCATCTTTTTGTGTCTTTCTGCACTGGAGTATTTTTTGCAATGCTGCCACTCTAATAGATAAATCATCATCGACCATCATTGTTAAAATAATGTTTTCGGGATGTCCGAAATAAGCATTGCGTTGTATCACTGGATCAATGACTGCTTTAACCTCATCTTCAAGACATCGTGATAATGAAATGGTTTTCCACAGATGGTATGAACCGTAAAAACATTGTGGCGTATGCTTTATGCTGAACCAGATCGGGACGTAAACTTTAATTATCAAATTAATCAAATTCCGTAGCTTTTTCGTCGGATTTGATGTTGCAATGTACAATCTAAGAAGTCGATTAGCTGTTGTTAACCATCGAGAGTGACTTATCTTACCAGGATTTTTCTTTTGTAAATCTGGTGTACATTGACCATCTCGTACAGCCTTACTAATTTCTAATAAGTAACTTTGATCTTTACTCAAATCCTTTTCCTTTATTTCCGGTAAAGGAATGTCGGCAAGAACTGACTCAAATTTTACAACAGGCAGAGTTTCACAATTTTGTAGCAGTTTACTAATTGGTCCGGAATACGCTGCGGGTCCATTTTTGGGACCATCATAATGCTCCATCAGATGACGCAACAGCAGCTCATTCGCGTGAATTTGACAAATGAACCATTGAAGAGGTTTCTTAAGTTGCTTTTCCATTTGTCTAATAACTCCATTTTTTATTCCTGTGTTTACAGGCGTTCCATCACAACCAATTGCAGCTAAAATTATAAATAAATGAAATTAATTTTTCAATATGTTACAAGACAGAAACTTTTTTGTGAAGTTTTGGACAAATGTTTCCATGTAATTCCATTCATCTTGTTTATTTAGTAAAAATTTATTGTATAGATTTGTAATTTAAGACACTTTAGTTCAAAATTTGTTTTTTAAGTTTTTAATAAAATAATGCACGTACAATAAAAGAATTAATCATTTATTATGTCATGGTTTTTAATAAATAGTCTTTCTTTTAGAATTATATTGCATTTATTAATTTGATATATTCAAATAACTTTTGCACTGATAACGAAAACTGACTAAAGATGATAGAAAAATATGTTATCTTACCGAGATCCTCGAAATTATATTGCTTTTGTACAAGAAAATTATGCAATGATCGTTTGATTTCCGCTGCCGTACTTCCTTTGGGAGTAACATGATCGAGATAAATACTTCCAGGTTCTTGCAAAATCGTTATGTGTTCCTCTCGTATTTTTTGGGTTTTTCTTGGGTTAAAGTCAAATCTTTCCTTCCATCAAAATATAACGCCGTCAACGTATTTGTTTGCAATTCTTTATTTTTCAGAGATTCATGGAACAACTTTTGCTCGCGTAAGATTTTCGACGGGCCGATTACCATTGTCATATCATCTTTTGTAATAAGTCCCACATCTTGCAAAACAGAATTGGCAATAATCCCCGCATTTCTTATGGAAACGCCAGTTCTATCGATAGCCATTACTAAGTTTTTTAATTTGTATCTCATCTGACCGTGACTTTTTTCCGTGGACTGTGAATAATATAATAAATGATTAATTACAAAATAAAAAAAAACATTATCAATATTAATTATTTTTGTAATACCTCTGATGTATCCATATGTGCACTGAAGACTGAACATTGTGACGTTGAAGTACTAGCTTTTGATTGTTGCGAATCTGCAGGATTATCAGAACTAGATTGCGATACAATAACATCATTTAGTATCCTTTTTGCTTGTGGTATTGTCATGTTTCTACTATTTTGTTGATCGTTAATAAAATTGATTAATACGTCTGGGATTTTTGACTCATCATCGCACGTGCAGTTGTCTCTATCTGGACACTGACATTTACCAATATAAAACAATGTCTGTGAATCTTGCAGGAGTTTTTCAAATTTCTCGGGTACAGATGCAGAATTAGCACGTTTACAATTATGTACTTTTATGGATTTGTGTCTTTCTTCAAACTTCGTTATTTTACGAATAATGGATGTTTGCAGAATAGTGGGAATAGAAAGATTATTCCAAATACTTTGCACTTTTTCGGAAACTAGCAAAAGTATAGTAGAATCGACAGTTTCCGGATAAACATTTCTTAAATGTTTACAATATTTTATGACCTCTGAGTAATTTGGTAAAACATTCTCTGGTAAAGTAGAAGGAGCAAATACATTGTCATAATCCGGCATATTTGATCGGGTCTCCATTTTGCATCTGAAAAAATTAAACATTTCCATTTTCATACTATTATACATTTTTTTATTTATTAAACAAATTGAAAAAGCCCAACAATTGTTTTTAGCCAAATAGTGATTATACTATAATAAAAAGTATTCTTACTAGAAATTTTTAACGTTTTTCTAGCCAAAATGACAAAACCTCTTGAATTTATTGAATGTAACATAAAACTCCGTATTTGCACGTTAAAACACTGCTGGACCCAAATGGGAACTGAAACAATTAAAAAATAGGGGTGTTCAACTAAACTGAAGGAAGAATATGATAGAAATCATAAGTTTCTCTGACAGTTCTGAGCCACAATTTTTTTGACATTTTTATGAGAATTGCCCGCAAGCGGCCCTTAGATGGTACGACTTAGAAAATTAAAAATGTGTAGAATAAATGCATATTATAAAGTATCAAAAAATATAACAACTTATTTCTTTTAGAACTATAAAACAAAGAACAAACCTGGAAATAACGAACAAAATATTATTTATGATTTTTTTTTACATTTAAAAGTGTTAAATATCACATATGCAACGTACAAATAAATAATAAAATCTTTTAGCTAAGCTAAATAAAATGAATTTAAAAATTCACAACCATACAAAATGAAGAAAATTTACAAAACTGACTAATCTAGCTGCATATTTTCGGAAACATCTGAGAAATGATTTATTGATGATTCAAGTTTGCAAATGAAATATGTAAGAAGTAAATTTGTCCGATATCACTTAAAATATAGTATCAATTATCATTAGACAATACTTACAAAAAGCTGGTTTCAGCAGAATTTTCTAAATATAATGTTTTTTATTTATTACAATTTTTTGTATGTTTACAATATTTCCTCTACGTCCAATTAGTCATAAATAAGAAATTTGACCATTTAATATATTTGAAAATAACTGGATCGAATAATAACCTTTTTCACAACATTTGACCATAAACTTATTCAAAATATTGGAAATATTATAAACTGAGCTATATTTACAAGAGTTAATATCACAATACACTTTAATGTAAGAACTGATAATTTAAGTAAACGAACGTTAGACACTCCCAATTATCTTTATAGAAAACTCGAATAAATAATATTAAATACCCATAAAAAGCATATTTTTACAGACAGTTATAATCTTATACATCACATTTGCGAAAAATCAATTGACATATAACAACATTATGTTTACTGATGCTGTGGGGAAATAATATCTCAGAACCAAGATTAATCATTTTCGCAACTCAAAAACAAAACTGGTTGGCTCCACGCAGTAATGCGTGGAGCATATTTTGTTTTTTCGTTGCGTAAACCTGCACAAAAAAATGGTACGTAATATACTATACATAAAAAAAAAGTTAAGACCATCATATTAGAAAACAGTTAAAAAAACGAGTTTTTCATTGGTCTTTGCACTGTGTATTTTCATTGAAAAAGTGCCATAATTACACAGAGTTTTTTATCTCACCAGAAACTATCATTTAAGATCCTTTATGAGAAAATAAATTTTTTTCTGTAAACCCTAGTATACATCCTATTTGCGAAAAATTAAATGTCTTACAACATTATGTTTATTGATGTTGTGGGAAAAAAATATCTCATAACCAAGAATAATACTTAGATAAAAAACAAAGTTAAGACCATTATATGAGAAAAGTGCCAAAAAAATGAATTTTTCAAAGGTCGGTGCGCTGCGTATTTTCATTGAAAAAGTGCCATAATTACACAGAATATTTTTTCTCATCAGAAACTATCATTTGAGACCCTGCATGATAAATTTTTTTTTTCGGTACACCCTAATATATATATGCTTAGCAGAAGACAGTAGCTCAAGCAACGTATCATTTGAAAAAACAGCACATTTACTCCCTCAAACGGGCCGGCTCATAACTTAAATTTGCACCAGCTGTGGAATTTCTTTGGTTGAAATGTGAGTCGAGAAAGGTAAAAGTCCAGTAAAAGTCGTGTAAAAGTGGATGATTAAATACCGAGTAAAAAAATATTGAAAATTGAGAAAAAGTCGAGTAAAACAGCATCAAAAATCGAGAAAAAGTCGGGTAAAAAGGGGATCGGGGTTTCATATAAGTTATGCATTGAGAAAAGAATAATAATAAAATATAATAAATCATACAATTTACTATGTAGATAGTAAAATTGAATATTCATATTGCTAAGTGCGAACTGAGTAGTGAAGCTCTTGACAATCAATGAAAGAACAAGTATTTACGCTCTAAGAAAAATACTTTTCATTATAGCTTTTATAATATTATAAATTATTTATAAGTTTTATTTGCAGATTGTTTAGTTTTGCCAAACTCAAGACTTTTTTGTTTGTTTGTTTGTTTGTTTGTTTTTTATTTTACGTTAAACTCTTTATTAGTCTTTATAAGAACTAAAACATAAAAGACATTTAACATTATGTATATTTGTCATTTTTTTATAAATAATTTTTTTATAAATTAATTTATTTATTTATTTATTTTAACAATTTACACCTGGGGCATACCCCCTGGGTTGATTACATTATTACAAAAAAAAAGGAAGAAAATAGAAAATCATAAAAAATAATAAAAAATTCGAATTACATTTTTAAAGCATTAACACAAATAGACGCAATATTTGACAAGTTGTATACATCTTTGACTATATTTTTGGACATGTCTAACGCTGTATAAAATCATATCAAGTATATCCCAAAATTCACAACTTCCGATTTTTAAATATCAAGCAATTTCAGTTCATGAATTTTGACCCTGTATCAGTAATTTAAATAGCTGACCCCTGAATGAAGGAAGACTACTAGATTCCCGTATGGTCCCAGGCAGCCCGTTCCAGAATTTGGCTGCAGTAACTATAAACGATTTCTCCAGTGTCGTTGAGGAACAGAAGGGCACAACCAATTCCCGGTGTGCTCCCCTCAACTGCCTGGGTACCACAAAAGATCTCTCTATGAAGTTTTCAGCAAGATATGTAGGAAGCCCTTGAGACAAAATATTAAATAATAATGATCCCAACAAATATTTCCTTCGGTTTTCAACATTCAACCAGTTTAAACTCCTGTAATATGGTTTTAAACTGTCACGTTTCTTTAGATTGAAGATGAATCGAATACAGTTATTAAGTAAGACTTGCAGACGGCCTTCCAGTGCAGCTGACAAATTAGTCATGACAAGACAACAATAGTCAAAATATGGTAGGATTAGTGACATTACGAGTTGCTTACGACACTCCCGAGACAATAAAGCATGACTGTGTTTGATTTGTCTGAGACCAAACCAAATTTTTCTACTAATGCTGGATATATTTTCGTTCCAAGTTAGTGTGGAATCAATTATTACTACATATAAAAACTCTCATGTAAAAACATCTCAACGAGACGAGGGCCAGAGTACAACCGAGCGAAAATGGGCCTCGCGCCCATGTTACAAATATGATTTTTCGTCTTAACCTGTACGTGAAATGTCACTTCTCTCTCTGTGGCGGTGCGCGAAGTATTACTTCGCTTACTAGAGAGCTCTTCGCGCCCTAGGGAACGAAGTAATACTTCGCGCGCCGCTTCACAGGGAGCGAAGTGGTACTTCGCGTGCAGGTTAGACGAAATAGTATATTACACAACAAGAGAGATGAAATCGGAAATCCATTTTCTCCAGCGGGATTTACAAGTCGAGCCGAAGGCGAGGTTTGTAACCGCGAGGTTACTCCTCTCTACTTGCATACGATAATTTTCGTTACGAGGGAGAGAAAAATGCCGTTTTCCGAAAATTCCCTAGGGAGGAAAAGGGCACTTTTCCTACCTGAATGACGAAAATTAACTTTTTATCCTACTTTCGTAGATAAAATCGGAAATCCATTTTGTAGTATCCACAACGCACATCCCAAATATGACGAGGGTAACTGTGAGGGAAACCCATATTGCGTACGATATTTTTTCGTTACAAGGGAAGGGATAATGCCGTTTTCCGGAAACTCTCTAAGGATGAAAAGGGCATTTTCCCTCTCCGAGTGACGAAAACAATATTTCAACGTATTTGGAAGTTGATTTTTAGCTCAGGATGTTGACTAAAAATTTATTAAATTAATCCAGATTCAAAATATCACACAAAAATCTTGAAAAATTTGTCCTTTAAAGTACAATAATAATTTGTAATATCAAAAATACATAATTATCTAATGTCTTACGTTACCTCATTAGTTTACAATATTTGTTAACGACATATTTCAATTGAATGTCCACTTCTGATATTGATTCTGGAGCAGTAACATTCTGAACAATTGCAATTAAAATATCAAGTTGTCCACAAATATGGAATTGAAAACTAACCGAAATGATGCTAATACACATAGCAATACACATTACGAGCACAGATACGAATTGAATAAAATGAATATAATAGTAATAAGGTTCAGTAGTTGCATCAAAGAAAATGTAATACTGAGGATATGGTAAATTATGATGTGTTACATTGTTAATAACAACAACACTTGTTGCTACTGCAGCAAACTGATATAATAAAAAAGTAAATAAAATAGTAGACACAGAAATATAAATGAGATACCTTGCAGTTTTAGCTTTACTTAACATTACTTCTTTACTATTTACAGTCATATACTTCCAGTCTAGTTGCAAGTGATGGATACATTTTCTAAGACTTTTAACCCGAGCAGCTAAAATGAAATATCTTATTATGTAGCACGTCAGAATATAATACATAATACAACATTTAATTTTGATATCAAACTCTGCTTCTCCATGCCAGATATATAGTATTGATAAAAATATAAATACTGTCATTATCATGCCTTGAATGACATTACAAAATCGACTTAATAGACGTCCTTTTGCTGTCTCGCATGGCCAAGATGCAGCAGCAAGTAGTATCCAACGATTTATCGTAAAAAAGTATGACCAGTCGGCTTCATAAGTCACATTTTTTTCAATAGCTACTTTACTTTTAACAGCCATATGTAAGATACTTCTTCAATATACCAAGAAATACTGATGTCTAAGGACTTTAATAAAAAAAAAAAGTTAGTTTTAAATAGCGCTTGCGCATTTAAATGTGTAATTAATAACATCTGTTGTAACGCAAATTATCTTCATGAATTGGTAATTGAAGGGGATAATGCATTATTTTTCATTTCAACTTAGTGCATTTTTTATTTGATAATTTGTCTGCCACTTAATAATTAACGACATTCTGTTAACAGTAGTGAGATATAATAATCTTGATATAGATATTGTGAAAAAAAATACAAAATAAAATTGAGGGTAACGTTTTCATTATAAATAAGTAAGGTAAAGAGTTATTGAATTGTTTTATTACAAACATGAAATGTTTTATTAAATTGCTATAAAACTACTAGAGTACGAAAAGAAAAATGAAAAATGTGAATTTTAGTCTAACAATTGTTATTATTATTTTCGCTAATTCGTATCAATTAATGGACAAAATATATTATAAAATATCAAACTAAAATTAAATCTTGAATATTTGCTCCAGATCTCTTATCAATAATAATTGGAATATAATCGATGTAAATCAGAACGAATTAATAAAGCAATAAATGTATGATAAATTGATTTTTTTTAATTTTGCTTTATCAATTTATATAAAAATCAATAAACCCAGTTTCTCGAAATCATCTGCTAAATTTTAAACAATATATTCATTAATTTCATTTATTTAATTTATATAGTTTTAAGATTTTGCATTTTCGTAGCTTACACTAAATGACACCAGATGGGTTGGTATCTTAAACTCAGATGCGAATAGCATGCGAAACTCTCAACGACAAACAATCAATGGTTGATTTTCTTTGAAAAGTTACACTTCTGTTTAGTTGAAATGTTTATTGTTATTATAGAAAACAAGAGTTTTATAGTTTTCAAGTTAGTTTGACGAAAATAAACTGGAATAATTTTATTTTTTCCATAACAAATAATTATTAATAACAAATTTTTTATTAAAATAAATTTTAAGGATTTTATACAATGATTGAAGAAATTATTAATACTAATAATAAAACGAAGGTAAATACTACGCAACAGTATATAATTAAGGTAGTATAGCAATTAATGAATTAATTTTTTTTACATTTACAGGTAAAAACAGCTAGACCGCGACCTGTATATTTATGGACAATAGGTGATGTTCAAAAATGGCTCAGAAGACATTGTAGTGATTATTATCAATTATATTATGAGCTATTTTTGCAAGTAAGTTTAATATCAACGATTTTTGGAAACATAATTAAATTTTGACAAAGCATTTTTAAGGTTTTTTCATTATAAATAACATGAATTTGTTTGTCTTTTAAAGAACGAAATCACTGGAAAAACTCTCTTACGAATGAATGATACTAAATTGTTGCGACTTGGAATAACTAATACAGAACACAGAAATGAAATTTGTCGAGAAATTATGAAACTTATTTTAAAAACAGATATATTAGAAATTAGAGATATAGAAAGACGTAATGATATTAATTATGACCATTGAATGAAGGCAATCATCGTACGTAATTATTAAATAATATTTAATAAATACTAATAATACACATTGTATATAATTTGTACTTAAATAACTGTATTATAATATAGATATATTTGTTTTTAAACAAAAATAAATGTAATTGAACTTTTTAGTTTGATATTCTTTGTTCTTTTTTTCTGGAATAAAAATCCCGTAAAGTAGTTTTAAGTATCGAATCGCCAAACATTAATTCAGCATGAACATCTTTTATATTTGTTACAATATAATCTCCTGCTTGTATTAGATAATTTTGATTCAAATTATTAACCAGTGTGTTAGATAATATGACTCTTATACCTCCATCAGTGCGTCCTTGCATCCTATTTTCGTATTTCTTACTTTTCTGAAATTAAGAAAAATAATAACATTAACTACATTGCCTAAATATATTAATGTTAAACTTGTATAAATATTATTATTTGTGTAAAAAGTTGAATCAACTTAAAAAAATCAGCTTACTCCTTCAACTAAAACTAATTGCTCTGTACCAATTAAAGTTTTCAGTAATTTTTCATTAGTTTGTATATACATTTGTATCATACGAATAAGTCTTTCTTTTTTCACTTCTTCAGGAACACTGTCCTTAAACCTCCGGTGAGCTGTTGTTTTCTAAATAAACAAATGAAATAAATTAGTATAAGATAATTTGGTAAATTTCATGAATATAACATTTAAGTTCATCTGATATATTACTTCTCTCATACTATAGTGGAATAAAAAGGCTTTGCTATATTTGACCAATTCAATCATAGAAAGAGTATCTTGAAATTCTTCTTCGGTTTCATCACAAAAACCACAAATAAAATCACTTGATAATGCAACTTCTGGCAAAATATCGCGTATATGATTAACGAGATCTAAATAGGCCTCTCTGGTATATCCGCGTCTCATTCTTTCCAAAACGGCCGAATTTCCACTTTGTACAGGGATATGAAGTTGCTGACAAATATTTGGCCTTTCGAGTATTAATTGTAAAACTTCATCAGGAAAGTCTTTTGGATGAGGTGACGTAAACCTAATAAAAATTAATAAGAATAATTTAATACAAATAATTAAAAATATTAGAAAAAAATACAGTTGAAAAACTTTTTACCGTATCCTAATTTCAGGAATTGCATTAGATATTTCATCTAAAAGATCACTAAACCTAAGACCACCTTTTTTACTTTTATATACAGTTTTGAAACCTTTGGCTAATTTTGTTTCTTCAGCAACGTTTCCAGTATAAAATTGAGATTCCGACGTATCTCTATAACTGTTTACATTTTGACCAAGAAGTGTTATTTCTTTTACACCTTGATCGGCTAAAATTTGCACTTCATTCAAAATACTGGTTATTGGTCGTGATCTTTCTCTACCTCTTGTAAAAGGTACAATACAATATGTACACATATTATCACAGCCGCGCATAATGCTCCTGAAAACGTCAATATTAATATAATATTAAATATTAAACATTAGAAATAAAATGTAATCGAAAGTTAGTAAAAATCGTATTACAAAAAATATTGTTATTATTAATAATTACACGAAAGCACTATTATTTGCTGGATTTAGTCTAACTGGAGTAATATCAGCGTAAGTTTCATCTAACGATAATGCAACATTAATAGCCGCCTCATTTGAATCAGTTATCGAAAGCAATCTTGGTAAATCTTTGTAACTGTCAGGTCCTGCTACAACGTCAACAATTTTTTCTTCTTCTATAATTTTATGTTTTAATCGTTCTGCCATGCAACCTAAAAAAATAAAGTAATTATTGTAAATTAATGAATATATAAAAATATATATATATATATGTTAAATAAATATTACATTTGTACCTAATAATCCAACTTTTATAGATTTAGAAAATTTTTTCTGATTAACTTTTTTTAAATGTCTTAAATAACGTAGCCTGTTCCATATTCTTTGTTCAGCCTTATCTCTTATTGCACAAGTAACTAGCAAAATTATATCTGCATCATTTACATTTTCAGTTCCCAGATATCCATTGCTTTTCAAAATTGATAATACAATTTCTGCATCAGATACGTTCATTTGACATCCATACATTTCTATATAAACTGCAACATTTATATAAAACGTTAAACATTTAAATTAATAGTCATATTTTTATTATCAAATTAAATTAATTAATAGTTATGTATTAATATTTATTACCTTTCTGATTATTTCCTTGAATTTTTGGTAAATACGGAATATTATCAAGTTCTACATTTTGAATATTCTCTGTATTAGATGATATAAAGTGAGATAATCCGGGTCCCTTGGAAAAATCTATTTTCTTTGTTAGTTTACTTGTTTTATTAGTTGTTCCATTATTGTCAGTAATTGTATTATAGTTCTCTACATGATGTGTGTCAACTGACGTACAATAGAGCTGTTTGAAGTATTTTTTCTCGGATAATACTAAGTGATTCTCTAATAATTCTCCTGGTCTGACAATATGATATAATGTTTTCTTCGAATTTCGAAAAGTGTATCGTATGAAATTCATTTTTTAATTGAAAATATTTGCAAATTATGTGTAAAGTATGATATAAACACGAATTAAATGGATTTTATAAACCGTAAAGTTTCTAGGTTATTTTTCTATATAATAACATTTCAACTTTCATCTTTCGGTTGGCTCAGCTGACGTTGCAGTGTTGCCAACATAAGTATATAATTAGTAAGTGCAGCGCTAAAATTAAATAAATACCAATTTTTGTATGACACTTAGCATTACCTTGGCAACTGCGATACAACAATAAAAATACAAAAGTTAGGGTTATCTTTATGTGTCAAAAATTAAATAATATTTTCTTTGTTTATTACTTTTTATTTTTTATATTAAAAAAAATCTAATTTTCTAATATGATATTCGATATATTTTCTAGTTGTGTTAAATATAAATATAAAAGTACTTCGTATTGTTTTCATATTTTGATATTATTATTGATAACAATAGTAATAATTGTGCCAATAATTATAATAAAATATACAGGAGGTAAATATTTTAGTTTCGATATATTCTATTTTTTTATTATTTATACATTTACATTTACAAAAGAAATTTATTACACAAAATCGATATTCTCTTCAGGATTTTGGATAGAGGATTGGTGTTTTATGCAACAACCTGTAATTAACTTCAAATATCAATATCTACTGATTGTAGAAAGAAATGAAAATCAACCAATTGTCTGTTCTACTTTTTCATATTACAAAGATAACCCACTTTCAGACGATTGCTCGTTAATAAAGGTTCTGACATAATTTTTCAAATTCATTAAATAAAGTACATAACTTTAAATTACATTTCTAAATATTATTTTTATTGATAATATTCAATTTCAATTACATTTCCAGATACATGAAATAGATCTTAATCAGGATGGACAAAAAGACATCCTCAAATTAGAAGCACGTTTTTTCAGTAATAAACCTGTTCGTGGATTCAAATTATTTTTACTTTTTAGTTGTGAATTTAAAGTAAGTCAACTTTGCATTTATGTTGTAAAATTTAATAGTTCAAAAATGCTTAAATTTTGTAAATTTAGTAAGAAATTCCTTGCATTATATAATTGTGTAATTTTAGGATCGCATTCAAATTGCATTTGACACAACTGCAGATATACATTATAATTTAGTAAAAGATTTCCAGAAATTATACATTGCTGGGGATTTATTATTGATCCAAAAAAAGGCTTTACAATCCGACAGTTATATTGTATTAAATGAGAAATATCAGACTGAAGATTTTCCGTATTTCCAATTTGTAAATAGCAGTAAAACTTGTAAGTATTAAGTGTTAATATGAATTATTGCTAAGTATTTCAAAAGATTGAATAGACACTAAAGTTTGCAACATTTAGTTGCAGCCAAAATAGTAAATGATCATCCCAGTTGGCAAAGTGGCTTTACAAAAGACGAAGAAATAGTTATGACATTCAAGATATTTTATAACGAACAACATATTCATTATGAGTTAGGAACTTTGGAAAAATACAAATGGGCTTTTATTCAATATTTATCTATTTTTATTGTATGCGCTTATATTTTGAATTCTTTTATATCAATTATAATTCAAAAAAGATGTTTCAGAGGATACCTTATCGTACCATGGAAAAAAGTAAATTAGATTTATATTAATTTTTTGTATTTTTATATGTATGGAGAATACATAAATTTTTATAAGAAAAAACTTCTTTGAAAAAAAACACACACACAAACAAACAAATAAACAAAAATAATATATATGGAATTATTTCTATCGGATTTTTTAAATAGGAAATTTCATTCTGAAAATTATTAAACATCAAAAATATTATGTATTTATAACATTTATATTTATAGAATTTACAGTAATTTTTACATTTTATGTATGTAAATTGAATAATTGCTTCCATTCATTTCCGATTACATTGTAGTTTCCGATGATTGTATGAACAAAAGTGTAATATTATTTACGGCAAGGTCAAATTTTGTGTATGTATAATACAAATTAATACACAAATAGTGAGTTTTTTGAGCGTTAAATTAGATCTATATAATAAACATCAATAATAATCTAATGAAATAGAAACTTTTGTTCAGTGCATTGAATCCAATATAGATATATAAGTGTATAGGTATATCTATGTTTGTATAGACTGGTTTCAATTTACTTATTTTTCCACAAAATCAATTGTAATGAAATTTTTTTGCACGTACATTTTATGTGAATATACACATCTTGTATTCTGATTATGATTCAACTTTCTCAACATGAAATTTTAGGTAAGACTCTAATTAGTTTTCATGTCAAGAAATTGTGATAATTTGTTTACGTCAAAATCTACGTATTCATTATTAATTCCACATTACATCATTCTAAAATCTAAATTTATATAAAAATATTATCACACTTAGTTCTTATCTAGATTTAATAAAACATTATTGATATTCCTTCGAATCGTATTTCCTTTTTGATTATACATTTTTTTAACCCTATGAAAAAATATTATTGCAACAAAATGTGTATTACAATTTCAATTTCATATAATTAATTTCTGTTGTTATCACATAATTACTTTTGTAGTTATTCAATTTACTGACTGTGATAAAGAATTGAAACCAATAGTTCTTATTGAAGAAACATGAAACTTAAAAATAGGTGTGCAATTAATATTTTTTGTTAAAAGGAATTATAATATTGTATGCATTTTAATAAGTTTAATAAATATCAATACATTAAATATTAATAAAATTATATATATATTAGTCAATGCATTCTATAAATAATAAATATATTTTAATAACTGTATATTTAGTTTATTCAATTTTTACTTCTGGTAATCTAAAAATTACGAAATAATAGTTTTTCACGAAGACATGTCAATACTTATTTCACAAATACTGCGAAATTGAATGTTAATTATTTGTAACTTTCAGTTATTAACTGAATTAATAAAATTATTCTGGTTATAACCAAATATTACCTTAACAAATAACTAACAAATTTAATATTATACACGACAAATAATAAAATATCAACATTTACTAGACCGCCTGTCAATCTCTGACTCTATGTGCTTCTATGAACATTTTTTGATATAATTTAGTAAAATATATGTTTTTATTTTTTATAGCGAAACGTGTTAATTTGTTAGATATTATTCAAAATATTATAATCTAGCCTCATATTATCCGATTTCAGCAGACAATCTAATAAATTTTTATGTAGCTTTTGCCTTTACACACATATTTCAACATAGATTCTTGTAACTTATTTACACTAATATTTATTTATCATTTAATATCGACATCAATTAATCAATTATAATAAACATAAATAATTTAAAATAGATTTATAATCTCTAAAATATAAAATATTAAGTACATGATTTGTCAGAAATTGTTTTCTTTCGTGTTTCTCTTACACATATATTAAATAGTTTGATAAAAATCCGCTGCGATTTATACTTAAAAATTATAAAATAAATACTAATTGCGGTACCGAATATCTTTGTTCATTTTCTGATATCTACGTTTTTCTGCATTATCAGAACAAATTCCACGTGCAAAGATAAAATCTTCATTGAATAATTAATCATTATCATATATTAATTTCTTTTCAGTCAAAGTTTAGTATGTTTCACACTATCTGTCCAATAATTTTGTATTGTCATCGCTTCTAATGAATTTAGAAACGAATCATTATCCAAACTATACATTTCTTCCGAATTGTCCTAAAAAAAGAAAATGTAAGTATAATGTACAAGAAAATTTACATATATAAATATGAAATTAAAACTTATTTTCACTATTTAAAAAGAGACAAGTTAAGTAAACAATGAATATTCTATGTTTCATACCCGTATTGTGGAATCGTCAATGTATCCCGAACTATCGGGATTACTGCATTTATCACTATTCAGTGTTTGTGGAGGATTTAAATATTTTCGTCTAAAAATAAGTTTTCGTTGATATAAATAATTTAGAATTACAATTTTCCGTTTTTATATATATAATTTAACAGAATGTATTATTCTATAGATATTTTTAAAAATAAACTGAGAGATATCTCTTACCTATACATTATAAATCCTAAACTTCCGGCTGTACTAATTAAAACTATAGTAGCTAGACAACTTAAAGTAATAATAGCGATATTAGTTGGGCTAGTTCCATTATTACTATACATTCCAATTGAACTTTCTTCATTACTCAATTTAGAAAAATGATTTTCTAGATGAGTTTGTTCCCTTTGCAAGCCAATAGTAAACAATGTTCCTCTGGCCCTATTTGATCTCAAAGATTCTGAAAATAATTCATTTTTAATAATTTTAAAGTTTTTTTATAATTTGTATAACATTTTTCAATAGATGATACATTTTGAAATTTACCTTCTGTACTTGGTGGACTAACTGACGCAGATACTAATTTTTCAATATACTTTTTCGTAATTTGATTATACGAATTGTTTGTGAAATTATTCATTATCCTGAAGTTGTTCGTATTGCTCAATTTATCTTTTTCACTTGAATTGTCGACATTCAACGGCAGAACTGCGAGATTGTCTTGACGAGTCATATTTAAAATTTTAGTTGATTCTTCATGCTTCAATCGAATTGGTTTGCTAATATTCTTCAGTATGCTTTCTTTTTTACTCGTATATACTTTCGACACCATTCTATAAAAATATACATCTTTTAATCTATCTATTTAATATTGTTTCTTATTATGCTTTTTAATAGATATAACTTAAAAATGGGTTTCAAAATATAAAATAAAGTAAATAAAGAAATGAATAATGAAACAAATATGAATAAGAATAATTCTATTGTATTTACCCCGTTTTTTCATTAGCTTTGCTTTCTATTTGAAGTTGTGTAACATTGGTAAATACGTTATCCAATGTTTCATTACTCAAGTTTTGAGCATTGATTCCGACAACACTCGAAGAGGCAGAATTTTTATTTAAAGGCATTACAACAGTTTTATCGAAATCACTGTCTAATGCCTTTGTAAATGGGAAGCTCTGTTGTTCAACTGTAGTTTCCATTGTTGTGACTGTAGCATCTTCAAACGAAATTTCCGTTACTGATGATGATGACACTCCTAATACCATGCAACCTAAAAAGATAAACCAAGATTAATTAAAGTCAAATATTAATTAAAATATTAATTTATTTTATAATTGAGAAAAAAAGTGTCATTTTTAAGTTAGGAAATCCAAATTGCAAATATTTTAAGATTTATTTGAAAGTTTGAGAATATATTTCTGTAGGCTAAAATAACACTTGAAAATTTAATAATAACAAATTAAAAAATCGACTATTTAGTCCATAGAAACATATTTCCAAAATTTCAAGTAAATCTTTAAATATTCGCACTATGAATTTCTCATCTTAATTTTTCAATCAAACTGCGAAATCAAACTGCTATAATTTAGCATAACAGCTAAATTATATTTGTAAAATAATATGTTTTGATTACATGTAAAAAGTATCATTTCAAAAAAGTGTAAAAATCTGTGTAAAACTCTAAATGATTAGCTTAATAGTTAAAAATCATAAACAAGTTTGAAACGTAATTTTTTATTTTCATAAATTATTTATTGGATAACATTTATATAATTTTGTTCAAGAAACGGGTTTGTGTATCTTGTTTGATATGTTAATGCATTCGCATTATATAAGTAATAGATACATTACGGTGGCTTTACGTTCATCAATAAAAGTAAATAACTTTAATCCTTTAGTAAAAAATGGTTTCCAGCAATGACTCACCAGCAATTTGTGCAGTTACCCAGAACCAGTGCATCCACCAATATAACGTCATCGTTTCATATAAAATCTGAAATTAATCCTTATTAGAAATAACTAAACCTTTTCTATTTCGCTATAAATATTAAACTTCATTTATAAGTTTGAATTTCGTTGAAACAATTGAACAATTTGCTTGGCTTAATTCACATTTAAATGGTCCAGCAAAACACATTTTTTTCTATGCACAATGAAAGTTAAAAATTGTGATTACTTTATTATATGACACTATGTACATAACGAGAAACAGAAATCACAAACTAATGACGTCTAACAATAGCGGTACATATTTATATAAACGTTGCGTTTTCATTTAAGTTACGTAAATAAAAAGGAAAACCAATGAACTATGTCAATATCGAATAATTATTTCAACTGTTTTACCTTATTTCAAATATCATTTCAAATAAGTCAATTTCGATAGTTCTTTGATATAAATTTACCAAGTACTACCGATTCGAAATTAAATAATTTGTATATATATGTATAAAATCAGGTTCAGTGTTTCCACTTTTAGATAAGATTCTATATCAGATAAACAGTTTTTTTTCAATTTATACTGATAATATTTGGATGGCTTGTAATAATATTGTCTATTTTTAGATAAAACAAGTAATTCAGTTTAATTAAAACAACAGCTTAATTTAAATTTATTTCGATTAAGAATTGGAGTATAAGTCAATTTTTCTTATTTTCTAATGTGTATTATTTATAAGTAAGACACATTTCCATTCTAATTTTTCTAATTTTTGTTTATGCAAAACTTTTTTGTGTTTGGAAAATGTTTGAAAGGGTAATAAAAATGATGTCTCTAATATTTCTTTACTTATTTTATTACTATTTATAATTATACTAACTATTTAAAACCATTGAAAACATAAAGGTACGAGTAATTGACCGATTAGGAAATTGTCGCAGCGGATGGTTGCCTATATTTAAAATGCATTGTCTATCACTGTCATTTTAACGTAATGGACATTCATTGGTGCCTGACCATTTACTAGTTCTTTTATCCTAATTATTCATGTTCAAACAAATATTATATTTGCATTTATAACTTCAATAAATAGTGTACATTATTAATAAAATTTTTTTTTAATTTTATTATAAAATTATAAAACTAAAAAATTAAAAATTATTGATATTATAAATGCAATATAATAATAATTGATATTATAAAACTAACAAAACTAAACATTCTTATATTTGCATTTATACATTCAAAAATGTACATTTTTAGTAATATTTATTTTTTTAATTTTATTATAGAATAATAAAATGTTAAAATTATATGTTGATAAAAAGACTTCAATATATATTTGTTTATTGTTGTTGTCATAATTATGTCATGTCATAATTATAATTATATACTTTCAGTAACTATGTATTTTTGTGTCACACGTACTCATTACTTCATGAAGTAGTATAATCAAAGCAGCCTAGCCTTCGTCTAGATGAATATAATTAAATTATCTTAGGTCAACACTTAAGTGAATTTAGTTTGATACAATATGAGTCATGAGCAAACAAATGATGTTAGATTTAAAGTGATGCATAAAAAAATGCGACACAATTTTCTATTATTTGAAACACCTGAATTTGCATTGTCCTACTGTTCTATACTCGCGAATATGCTTATAATTAAAATAATATGTAGTTTAACATTGTTTTCTGCATCATTTTCCTAGATTTTTATCTAATTCCGCGTATATTGTAATTGCAAATTTGTTTGTATATATCAGCCATCAATTCAAGACGCAATCTTTATTTTCTCGTGTAAAATATTAATTGACCGAATTTTGAGATAATTAAATATTTATATTAATAGTAAATAATTTTAAATTAAAAAACTAATGATTTTTAAATTAAAATGTCTTACTTCAAATCCAGGTTATGATAACCCCAGGGTACTGAGCCATAGCGAAGTATATCCCTGAACGTACTTTCTGTTTCCATTAATCTAAAAAGGAATAATAAATGGAAGAACTTTGTTCATTTTAATACAGAATAGATTTCTTGCTTAAAACTGCATCACTTTAATATGTCACATTATCACGACAGCACATCAAAAACTGTCATTATACGCGCCATTTTGCAGCAGTAACTTTATTATTTGCTGTCTAATTTACACTAGTATCACAACGACTGAAAATCAACAATCCTGTAGAGATCGAGTGTAAGATCTTTTTTATACTCTGTTAAGCATTCGCTCTTTCGACATACTGTTGATGAAACAGGTAGTGATTGTATCAAAGCAAGGTAAAGCTACTTTAGCTACTTTATTGCAACTTTTGCTTTTCATTGTTTAAATTCATTTGTTCATACTCTAAATTACGCATTATTAGAAAAATATTTTTGAATATCTAAAAAATTATACTTAAGGCGCGCTGTTGTGAAGAAGTGCGCTACTTTATCGATATTTACGTAGCATTTTTGCCCCTTAATGCTATACAAAAATGGGACTTTAGTTTCAAGATTTGTTTTAAGTTTTTCAGTTTTTAAGTTGGGTTTCAAAGTTTCAACATTTTTTATTTGATTTGATTATAAATGAAGAGAAAAAAAGTTTCTGCAATGTTAATTCAGAAATGCATTGGAAAATTGTAAGTTATATAAACAGCAAAATAGAATACATGTAAAATTGATAAATATTTATTCAATATTCACAATATGTTTCAGTTATGATTTATTTCATCATTTTTTATTAGCATCTGCTCTATTCCTTTTCCTTAGGTTGAGCTGAAACAAAGTTTAAAATAAACCTTATTATATTTCTGTGTTTTTCTTAATTAAAGCAAAATTTATCATGTAAGATACATAGGGATAATCACCATCCAATTTTATGTCTCCATCAGTAGTTCCAAGTGAATTTTGTGCGACACATTTATAAGAACGATAATCTTGCAGTTCTATATTTTTAATTTTCAATTTCATATGTTGGTTATATCCACTTTTCGTAGAAAAAGTTTCGTATTTATATCCTATAAAGAATTCCGATAACTATTTTCAATATTTATCTTAAAAATTTTACATTTTATATATATTTATTATAATATAATAAATAAATAAATATTAAACAACAAAATTACCAGATATAATCATTGTATTGTCTTCAGTAGTCCAATAATTAATAGAATCCGGATAAGCTTCTGTCTGACATTCTAATTCGACATCTTGACCTAACTCAGCTTCTTCAAGCTGATTAGGTATCGTTAACATAGGTGGAACTAATAATAATAATAATTACATTAATTAAAACTATAATATTTGGTATTTTAGTGAATTCTTTGTTTCTTAATTAAAGTGAAACTTACATTGTACTTGTAAATTAACTCTCTTACTCGCTGATGGTGATACTCCATTAGATGCTATACATAAATAAACGCCCATATGTAATCGACTAATTTTTACAAATTGAAGAACCTCCCCATCGACAACATTAACTGAAATCACCAAAAAGAGTAAATAATAATCATGAAAAATGTACAATGTATTAATAAATCTTGAAGCATTTGGCTAAATACCGATTTCTCCATTATAATTAATGTGTTGTCCATCTTCACGTCTCCACATAACAAACGGCTCGGGATATCCAACTGCTCTACATGCTAATGTAATATTAGAACCTTCCCTTATTACTATATCAGAACTGGTATCCTTGTTTATTATTGATGGAGGAACTAAAATTGTAACATTGTTGTATATAATAAAAATGATAAATATTGTATTGCGTTATTCTTCTAATTAATTTTATTGCTTACCAACAACCTGCAAATACCCCTGTTGATGAATCATTGGATCCGTATTGATTTGGCACATATACCAACCACGATCGGATTCTCGAACATTTTTTATTTGCAAATACCAAGATCTGTGATCGTTAAATGAAAGTGATACTCGTGTATTTTGAGTAATTACATATTGATGGATGGATAATATTGTCTGTGTATCTACTCGAACCCAAGCTACCTAAAATGCAATCATTATAAAAACTTCATTCACACAACGTTTTATAAACGTTTCAAGGTTTTGTATATGAATATATAACAAGATTGAACGTTTCAAGATAATTTGTATGAATATATTTAACTAATTTTTAAAAAGAATAAGAAAATGATGAACCTTATAAGTTTGAAGATTGTCAACAAGACAAGCGAGTAATGCATCTCGCCCAACAGCAGCTGTGACATTTGGTATTGGTTCAGCAAATCGTGGAAGGTCAGTATCTAATTAATATAAATGAAAATTAATGTTAAATATGTTTTCATTTTATCACTGAACAATATCTCGATTTATTTTCCTTTATATTCACGTATATAAATCGAATTAGATATTTTCTAAAAGAAAGAAGAAATATTTTGCTAAGGACTTTGAATTTCAGAAAAATAAGCATGGAAATTGTTCAATAAATTTTGTTAATGTAAATAAAATAAATATTATACGGACGATTAATTATAACTTACCTTTTATACAAATTATAAAGTAATAATTTGCGAAGAAAATCGCCAAAACATTTAAAAAGCGAATAAACTTCATCCATCTAGAAATGTTGATACTCTTATAGAAATTAGATTTCTTACACAAACTTGAAAAAACACTGATTTATATTATATTGCAGAGTCAATGTGGTTATATCTAGAGAAAACCTTATTACTACAATATATTACTACTACGTTTAGTTAAATCGCATGCGCAACAGTGTTCATATGATTCAACATCTTAGTAATTTACTGCATCTTTGTCAATCGATAATTTTCGCAACTTGTATAATTTTGATTACACTCATAAAAATGAAGTGTTTTATTGAATTATCATAATATTATATAATAATAATTCTTTACTTTAGAAATAGATCATTTTTCTCGAACAGAAAGTTTAGATATTCATTCAGAAAATGCATTATAAATAAAATTATTACGAATTTTGC
>JABFPJ010001661.1:0-23993 GCA_022817425.1 Gryon sp. ZL-2020 | reverse complement strand
ACAGTAACTTGACTACAGAATTTCCATTAACCGAATAAATTCTGTCAAAAACTGGAAAATTTACTTTCTGAACACAAATTTGTATTGACTTTTTCAAGAATTTGTGTGCATGAATGGAAAATTTTTACTGTTTTTAACAGGAACTTTCATGTTAATGGGAATTCTGTGGTCAAGTTACTGTTTAAACAGTAATTTATTGTAAGTTATTTTTCTTAGTGTAATATTGCATATTATCAGTTAAGTGAAAAGAAAGGATAATGTATTGATTACAAATTAATGTTGGACTAAATTTTAGGTAAAAGGTTGCGTAAAGTTGCTCAAAGATCAACCGCCCTGCAAAAGCGAGGGGTTGTTAAACGCTCTACGTTACACGACGAAGCACCTCAACGAAGATAACACCCCGAAAAACATAAAAAACCTCTTAGCAGCATGATTGCCAAAACAAAGTGGATGCTGCATTATTAGAAGCTAAACAAAATTGTGCAACCTTTTTGTTCGTCACAATTAGGACAAGCGTCGTTTCGCGAACCAACAACAAATTAGAGTAATAGCTGAATGCGATTGGAATGTGAGTGTAAAGTGTGCGTGCGTGAAATACATGCGTGGCTGCGTTTGTAAGTTTTTAATCGTTACGTACTGTTTCATATTATTCCGCGAAATTGACGACGATTACCTCTCATCATATTTCAACAAAACGTGCACATCGCATAATATTGTACATTCAAATCGACAGATTCGTCTTCAATTTCGCCAAGCTCGAATTTTTTGATAAAATTTTGCACAATCTGTCAAACACGAAAAATGAATTAGGATAATTTTGAAAATTTGTCTCTGATTATTTTTATTTTTATATGAATGTCTTTTATTTGAAATAGACAATTTAGAATTTTGATTGATAATCTCTAAGGTTTCTTTCAAGTCTTTGATCAATTTATTCAAATCTTTCTGCTGGTCTTATTTTGTATGAAATACAATATAGATTTATTGTTTAATATCTTGGTGAGGCTTAATAGAATAATATTGTTAGAGACCTAACTTTTTGAACTTGCTGAATATTTTAAACTATAATTACAATTTCCAATTGTCCCATATTATTAGTGATTTCTATTTGTGTTTATAAAACTCGAAGACTGTGATCGCAGTCCTTCGAATCAAAGGCGAAGCTGCCCCCTTAACTGCCCAAAGATGTTGTAGAATTAAGCAAATCATAAAACTTTTTTGTATCCTCCTGGCGACGTTCTATAAACGCAAACGCCAATTGAATTCACGTTAACTATTGACAGATCATAAATATTGCACAATTTAACATCCTGTCTTTTTTATATAATAATTTCATTGCTACTATTGTATCCATTATTCGATAATATTTTTAAACTAACAAAGAACAAACAATTATTGAGCAAAATTATGCGATCAAATTTACCATGAATTTGTCGATTACTTTTAGTATGATTATTATTATATACACCGATTTGTAAATCGTGCTAATTTACCATCGATAATTTAACATCCGTTTTTCAAATGATACATACACACAAAACGTACTCTATTTTTAATACTCCTGCAACAAGTTGTCAATTAACGATCGAATTCATTGTCTCGTACTTTTTTATATTTAACTGAAACTGCGAATATTTTCATTCGACTGATCAAAAATGATCCCTCGTCGCATTTTAGTCAAACAACTTTATATACTGACAAGATGATGATCGCAAATTGTGACAATTTTTTTAAAATTGATTTTTTATTATTGTCAAAAAATATTATATTTATTGTTTGTATTTGTATATTATTTCTTATTTAATTTGAACAAAGTTTATTAAGGCGATTAAATTATTATTATTATTGTAAATTGAATAAGAGCTTTTTAAAATAAATTAAATTCATTAATTTATAATAATAAGTGCACCTTAATTGCACTCAAAAATAGTAAAAGATGAGCAACAATTTATAATTGAGCGAATACATTGTTTTGTAAAATTGGCATTAAAATTTGATGTATGTAAAAATGTACTTTTTTAATGCATCGAACGGAATCCTTCTACGGCATATCAATCTAATTAATCATTGAATTATGCTCAAAATTTGTCAAATTCTGGTGCTTAATACAACTATTTGAAAGTGTGTTTAATAATGCATATTAGGGGATTTTTTTTTTCTTATCACAATTTGTTATTTGAATATTTCAATTAGTTTACATGATAAACAAATAATTTTATTTAAAAATAATATAGTTTAAGGTATATATATATAAATAGTTAAATAATCGTCAACGAAAACCAAAGATAATAGTTAACATTGTACAGATAGTAGAATTATATATGAAAATGGCAAATTTTTTGTTATTAATAATAGTCCAACAATACTAACAATTTAATTAATATTTATATGGTTATGAACTGAAACAATATTGTCATACAATATTTAATAACTACAAAATCTTCTGTGTTAAATAGACGAATTGTCTCATGTATTATGTTACAAATATTTTCTGCACCATCGATTAAAATAAATTGTCTTATTACCTAATATTACAAATGAGATTTAATTTTAATGTATGAGTTCAAAAAAATACATTATAAATATTTAATTTATATTTTTATTTTATAAAATTCATTAATATTGCAACAAGAATTAATTTATTGAAATTTAATATTAATTTTCTTAATGTATTTAGTAACACAATTTTTAATTAAATTGGTATAATATTTTTTAGTCAACTTCCTTTATATGAAATAACTTAAAATCATTCATGTCAAAAAAGAAATATTATTATTTATAATTATTATTTATAAAAAAGTTTTAGATGTCATGAAAAAAATCATGTATACAAATATGGTTGTATTTTAATGTTAGTTTTTAAAATACTCATTCTTATACATTTACTATGTAAAATTACTTTTCTATTATAATTATTATCGTATGAATTAATGTTACAATCACAATAATTGCATTAACAAAAAGCGTGCAATTTTTATATTTACACTTTTATTAATGTCAAATTTAATATAAATATTAATCGAAAAGATGAATAGTGGAGAACAAGACATGCACACAAAAAGGTTACTACAACTTTTTGTTTAGTTATTAAAATCTTATCGCAATATTTTATAATTGCAACTAATACAAATTTGCTTTATTAATGTTTACTTGCAAATTTTCAGAAGAATGAACATTGTTCTAATACCTTATGTGCAAATATAATTCAAGATGCACCACGTGGTGAGCATCGAGTATCATAAATATCTATAATAATGATTAATTTTTCTTATTGAAAATTACAAAATAATAAATTACTAATCAAATAAATATTCTCAGGTGATTTCATATATTTTATTTAACCATTAATGCACAAATTACAAGAAAATATGAATAAGTACTTTTCCGGTTTGTAATTTTATTCTTACATTACTATATCATACTTCTACAAAATAAATAAATAAAATTAAATATTCATTTATTTGTATTGAATGATTTTGTTAAAACTAATAAAAATAATTATAAGCATTTTTCATTGCTTTGTTCATAACAAAAAAGCAATATATATGAGTGGAAACTGTAAAAGTATGTTCTAATATTAAGGTATTTTTTAATTAGGTATAATATAAAATAATAATTTGTTTACACTGAAAAAAAGATTTATTATAATAATATTTAATCATATAGAAATTAAACTTGAAATTTAGAAAAAAAAGAAAATTTGAAATAAATAAAAAATATGTAGCACGTTTTAATTAATTATTTAAATAATTAACGTTTATATGTACATTTATTATTGTAAAATGTACTTCTAAAATGTTTATCTAATATTAACATTTTATAACTCAATTAATTTACTCACCAACATATTTTAGAGATTTCATGACATTTTTTATAATCCAAAAAAGTATTGTGTACTCCAAAGATATTAACAAATTTTATATTCCATTTGACATATTTCATGCACTTTAACAAAATTTCATCACTCATCACAATCTCACTTTATAATTAATTATAAAAACATTTTTGATACTAAAAACTTCACAACACGTTTTTAAAATTAAAAAATTAAAAAATTGCACTAATTTTAACGCAAAATAATAATTTTTCACATCATAATTACACTTTTCCACTCTATTAATACAATAATTTGATTTTTTTTTCATTTTAATTAAATTATATTAAAAATAAATGATTTGACATTTAAGGTGCAGGTTACTACCGAAAATACATTTAAAAACTACTGCGAGGCCCGGAGACGGTACATTAGTGAGTCAATATCCACGTGCAACCACGTGTTACGTTTAAACTGATTTATGTCGATTTTACTATATCCTTGTTCAATTCGCAAAAGCAGACAAGGATACTCTTACTGCGCATGCGTATCAATTTACTTATGCGCTTTTCATTGACCGCGAAAAATAAGTTTATTCTTATAATAATTTGTATTTTATTATTAATTAAAAATTATATAAATTCTCAAGATTCATAATATATAATTAAACACGCAATTTTTAATAATCAACTTATTAAATATAAAATAATAAAGAAAAAATAGTAACTTTTTGAAATGAAAATTTAAAATAATGTTTAAGTAATTTTCTACAAAATGTTATTTTATATTATTTATGTATATGAAATATTGTTTAATTAACATTAATAAATATTTTTCGTAATATTTATTATTTATGATATTTTTTTAAAATTTAGTTTTAATGCTATACTTTTAAACAAATTTCAATTATTATACAGTTTTAATTAAAAAAAAAAAAAAACAGATTTACGAAAATATACATTTAGTTAGAATAATTGACTTTAAATTTGCAGGCCTTTACTTTGTTCTTTATCAAGAGCTAATGAACTAGAGTAGTTATTATCATTCAAAGCACAAGTTAGCACAACTGCAGCGGCAGAGATAAGAAATCAACAGCTACTTTCAGCACCGTAAGTTATTCAACTTAAACCAAAATAGTTTAATTGCGTTTGCTCTTGTCAGATAATCAGCATTCATTGACATTCGTTCTAGTTTGGCATACTTAATTATAATAATGCTGCTCATCAGAATGTTAACCAAACATAAATATTTGATTAAAGATAAATATCATTGTATACTTTTTATACAGTACAGTTAATTAAGCAATTTAAAATTAATTTTAATAAACTTATATCATTAAACATAAATAAATTAACAACAAAAAATAATAACACTGATATTAATGTCTAATTATATTTTGTGTAATAAAATAATTTAATAACTATTTTTAACAGAATTGTGTTGCGGTATTGTCTTAACAAATACTAAGACATTTGAAAATATACTAAAATTAAGAAAAAATAATAATTGCAAAGATTTAAACAAATTACAGTTTTTTCATACTTTGATAAGCAAATACTTAATATGGCGTGAATCTAATGTTTTATTACAGTGATAATAATTATTAAAAAACATTAAATATTGAATGTTTAAATTTGTTTACCATTTTTTATTAAATTGTTTAACATTTCAACATTTATCATTTTAATTTTATTTAGAAATTAATATGAAGTTATCATTAAACTGATTTTTATTGCATATCTGCTGTAAAAAACAGTATATACTTTAAATGAAATATAAAATGTATAAAAAATCAAGTCGTTGGCAAAACGTAAAGGATGTTTTTAAAGGTAAAAAAAAACGCAATTCGATAATTTAATTAAATAATATCTGCATTTTACAAAGCAATAAATTAAATTACACAAAATCGACAGTTCAACACATAAATTTTCGTTTGTTTTTATACATAATCATTTATAATAACACGATCATAATACATCACTTAAGTTTTCGTATGTTCGTTTTTGAACCGCTTCACATTCATATATACTCAAATTAAATTAATATAATCATTCAGAAATAATGGATCTACACATAAATCGTAAAAATTTGCGAAAGAAAAATCATATTCAGGAAATCGATGTATTACATTTTGATTAATTTAATTTTTTTGTTTAAATACAATCATCATTTGCGATTAATGTTTTGTTTTGCTATAAAAAAGCTTCTTCACTATTTGGAAGACTGTGAAGTTAAAAAGCGATGAAACGCTTATCACATCTTATGAATAATAGCACCGAATTAAACAAAATCGTAAAACCATTGGTATACATGCGTACAAATAACATTATTCTCATTTCTTTTTTAAGCTCAGCACATACATCATAATATTAGTTGATAGATAATTATAATTTATAATCTTACAATTATATATATGTATATAATGATATTTGTTGTTTCATAGTTTTCATTAGTTAACTTTACATATCCGACAGTAAACGAGGTCGGAATTTATTTTTAAAAGACGTTGTTGGAATTGAAAAATGTATGTTTACAAATGGTTTCATCGGAAGACCGATAATTACAAAAGACTATTTTTTCGGATTATATATTATAAATGTCGATAGAATAAGAAAATTTCCAAAAATGATAAAAAGTCGGAATAGTAATAAAACGCCACGTGTCGTTGATTATTGTACAACTGGATAGCCATCCATTTGCTTGATTTTTCATTCTCCACGTTCACTCGTTTCTTCATTGTTCGCGATATCGGATATTAATTCCGATAAAGATTCCGATCAGTCACTGCAAAAAAGATTGAAAAAGAACTTTAGTTAAAAATTTGTTCTCTCAAAAAAGTGTTGCAAAATAATGAATTACATTTTTCAAGTATTTCTATTCTCATATTTTATATTCGTACTTTTTTTTACTAAGAAAAAAGGATCGTTGAATAACAATTCATAACTTTTCCAACTCTTTGATATGCATTTATATTGATGTTTTATTATCTACTTTTAGTTAACTACATTAAATTTTACATGATTATGTACACAATATAAATTAATATATTTTTTCTACAAAGAATAACAATTGTAATACCTATCGCTATTTTCGCTCGTTGTTTCTTCACTGCAGTCCAAATCGAGGTCTCCTTGAATAGCACTTTGCAGATCGTCAATTCTCTGTAATGCCAATCTCAAATCATCTTTAACCACTTTGGTCTCAGCTTCGGCGGCCTCCAAAGCTTTTTCTAAATCGCGTCTCATTCTCGTTGCTTCTTGTTCACGCGTCGAAGTCGTCTGCGCTTCCTCCTTCGCTTCACGTAACGACCTTTGCAATCTTCGCACTGTGTCTTGTGCGGACTGTTCCTTCGTACGGAAAATCGCTGACTCAGATTGCAACTTTTCAACTGTCTCTTTTAGTCGTGCTATTTGTGTCTAAAAATAGGAACATTATTCACATATTATATAATAATTTAAAACATTATTAAAGTAATAACACATTTCGTTATTTAATATATATATATAAGATCAAGCAAATGGTAATAAAAAAGGAAAAAGTATACACAAATATAAAAATAAAAAAGCTTACCTCGAGACGAGCTCTGGTCGTTTGTTCAAGTTCAAGTTTACTTTCAAGTTCTTTCGTGCGGAATTCTAAACGCCTTGTGGCTAAACTGTTAGCTGTCGGATCACCCAACTGTTCCACAGACTCCAGTCGTTGACTAAGTTCGGACAACTGGTCCTTTAATGCTGACTTTTCCGCTTCCAACGATGCGATTTGTACTTGAGCATCTTGTAGTTGAACTTGTTCCGCGGATACTTGCTGAACTGCAGCACGATACTTTTTCAGTACCTATTTCAACAAATAAAATAATTTAGCAACTTTTCCTTTTTCGTATATTTATTATACTAATGTTCATTCTATTACCTCAGCAAGTTCCTCTTCGTTTTCCTCTAACTGTGAGAGCAATTCTGCGCGTTCGCGATTAGCTAAATTAGCTCGATCTTCAGCCTCAGATCGTGCTCTCATGGCTTCTTCATACGCCGCTTGTGTTTCACTTAAATCTTGTTCCAATGCTTGTTTTGCTTTCACCGCAAGAGCTCGTGCGCATTCGGCATCTTCTAATTGATTCTTCAATTGTCTCAGTGCAGCTTTACTACCAGAATCGCCCTTAGATCGTTCTAACATTGTTTGAGCGTCTCGTAACAGAGCTTTTGTCCTCTTCAAATCTCGTTTCAGTCTATAAATTGAATTATTATGTAATCAAATCATTATTCTTTTATGACATAAATTATATCTTATTTAATTAAGTAAAATGTAATTTATAAAAATTCAAAATTTTATATGCATTTTTATAATTTTATTAATTATTAATAAGAATAAAAAAGAACCTTTGAAGCATCTCCGCTTCGGCCGCTCGATCAGTTCTGTCCTGCTCCTCAAGAGCAACCAAACGTCGTTCCAATTCGTGTTTTTCGCGCAACAAAATGGTACGTTCTTCGTGTTCGTTTTCTAACTGTGCTTCCAGTGCTTTCACTTTCTTATGAGCGTTGCCACGAACATCCTCAAGTTCCTCATCACGTTGTTGCATTTCCTTGCGCATTTCCTTACGTTGCTGCTCGATGCTCATCTCAAGTCGCAACTTGGCTTGTTCAAGCAACTGCACTTGTCCGGCCAAATCGTCGAGCTCCTCTTCTTGATCTTTCACCTTCTTCTCGAGCTCGTGTTTCATCTTTTTCAGTTGCGCCACCTCCTCCTCAGTTTTGCCGCCAAATGTTAATTCCTCAAGCTCCTGTGTCAGCGAATGCAATCGTTCTTCCTTCAATTCAATTTCCAATCTTGCATCCTGCAATGATATTCAAATAAACAGTTAATTTTTAATTATTTTTAAATTATTTTTGTTTCTTACATATTTTACTTCAATCGAAATGATTTTTTTTTCAAAATTCTACCGTAAATAAATAATTTACGTACACTTAAATTTTGTTCCACTGTGAACTTTTCAGCAATTGCGATTTCTTTTTCACGGGCCAATCTTTCGCGTTGAGCTTTTTCCTGTCGAAGATCGTCCATCAAATTTTGAGTCTCTGAATCGAACCTATCAAATTAATAATGAATTAGTAATTTCAAACATTAATTTTATTTAATAATTTTATTAATATGGATTAATATGTTTAGTTTTTATAAAAGAAAAATGATTAAAGTTTATGTTGCGAAAACGTATATAATGAGTTGATTTAACTTCATTAATTAAGTAAACTTTTACTTATTTTTGAATCTTAATTTATTTTTGATATTATCTTACTTTCGTTGCTTCTTTTCAAGCAAATTGTTCCTCGCGTTTTGCTCCTCAAGAAGAAGCCTCAGGTCGTGCATTTCACCGTTGAGTTTTTGCACGCGACGTTTCCACTGTCCGACGACCTGTCTTTGCTCTTCTACCTCTTCATACGCATCTGCTAACTGCAATGTAAATAAAAGTTTTGTATCGTTTTTCTTTTCTTCTTTTTTCATTTTCTTCTTATTTCACACTAACGTCTTTCAACAATTCAAAACTCACTTTAAAGTTAACTGTAAAGATTGACTATAAAATAACGCAATAATAGTCAATTTAGCGAACCGTAACAAAATCATAAAACGAATTTCGATATTTGCAGGGTAATGAAACAACCAATAACAATGCAACAATAAAATGCCACTTCTTTCGACTTAATTTTGTTTTTGTTCAATTTTTTCTTATCTTCTTAATGTTTTGTTTGATGTTTATATTTATTAATTGGATGATATGAAATAATATATCACTTTTTTCCAACTTCATTTTATTATGTTATTAATTTTAATCATTAAAAGTTTTTTTTGAACTTTATAAATATACTTTTATAACATTTGTTTTATGTAATAAGAAATAGAATTTATGTCTTTAAATTGATTCATTATTTTTTTACTTCAAATAATGAATATACCTTTTTCTCAAGTTGTTTCTTAAGTCCGACCAATTGTTCCAAATCATCCTCGTGTTGTTGAGCCATCTTTCGTTTAGTGAACTCAAGTTCACGCATAGCGTGTTCGTAACGTTGTTTGTAGACGCCACCGTCCTCGCCGTCTTCGCCATCGGACACAATGCCATTTAAATCGGCCGCACGTGCATACAATAGCTCCATCTCCAATCGCTCGGTCGTCTGTTGCAAATTTTTGTTCGCCTCGGTGACATCCTGCAACTCACGTTCCAATCGCAATCGCTCAGACGTTTCCGCGTCAATCCTCTCCGCGGCCAATGTCGATGTGGAATGCTCCTCTGCAAAGTCCGCTGTCATTTCGCTTAGCTGTAAAAATTATATTCCAGCATCAAATACCACAGTTTCAGTTAACAAATCTAATCTAATATTTTGTATAATTATATTTCCTAAAATAATTATTATATTTTACTTTATTTTTAAGAAAAATATAATATTAAATGATAATAGTAAATTGTACAAAATAATTCGAAAAGGAGGAAGTTTTGAATTTAATTGTATAGAATTAAAAATTATATTTTGAGTAATGCTCAACATCTACCAACGATAGATAATTCCTAAAAAGGAAAATAACGGAACGTTTCTTTCGTTTAATACCTTCAACGGAATCCTAACCGGAGTTTAATATGACTTTTGCTTGAATATTCGCACATGCCTTACAATACTTGTACATATTTGTCTAGCAAATGTTATTCCCTTTATATAATACAATGGAAACGGCTTTTCATGTGTACTTTTTGTTTATATATTGATTGAAGAAAGATGAATTGACTAACAGAATTAGTCAATGTTGTATAACTAAATAAATAGACAGCAAAGTGACAAATAGCTTATGGACAATGACCCAAGCAAACAGGAAATGCGCTATTCGGAAAATACAACTTACTACTTTACAGACATTTCATGATTCTCGAAAGAATATCAGGCATGGAATGTTGTGCTGTTTGTAATTAACGGAATTAGCGATTGTAATTATTCGCTTTTTGTGCATTTGTTTCTTGAATATGTAAATAATTTTATAATATTTCAAGAGATATCTCATTAAATGTTCAATTAAAAATAAAAATTTATCAAACAAAACAAATTATTTGAATTATTTTATTAAAAAAAGAAACTGAAAAGTTATTTTGATTAATATGTTGTAATACATGTGTCTGTTAAAACGATTTATTAACAATTTGAGAAACTTGAGCCACTTGTTTCAGCAAACTAATTTGCTTGGCAAATAACCACACTCAGGTATCGAACGAGCGAAATCCATCAGCGAGAGATTTCAACTTGTACAACAAAAATAGTACTACCTCGGCGTTGCTTTCAGACAGCGTTCTGTCCACATCAGTGAAGCAACTCCGAGACCTGGACGGGCTCTTGGCCATACTATTGGCCCTGCTATAATACTGAAATCCTTTGATCATGATGTTCCTGGAACTTCGACTATAAGGTGTATTCGATCGTCGCGAATAATCTGTGTCAGCATTTTTCCCGATACTTCTCCATTCGTCCATAATATGATCGGTGCGTTGCAAAAAATTGGCAATCTTTGCGCTCAAATATGACGATGCGGTGGTTGGTTCCAAATGAGAGGCCGTGGGTCGAAAGTTTTGTCGTACCTTTTGTTTGTCAATTCCCAGAACAAAATTTAAACTCGCATCAAATACCACTGGCGCCTGTTCCTTCAATGACAATTCCTTTTCAATATCCTGACAATTTTGGTCAAATTCCTGCGGATAAATTCGTCTTGCTGGCAAAAACATACTGGAATCGGTCGATGATAAACTTGGTTGCCACATCGAACAGGATGAAGAACAATGAGATACCGATCTTGCTCGCATACGATTGCGACTGAGACTTCGCAAACTTGATGCCGGCGATGGACTTCTCATTAAACGTGCTTCCAGTGCTGCTGCTCTTCTATCCATCGCTGATTTTAAACTCAAGTTTGATGCTAGAGACGATTTTTTTATTTCAGTGATGATCATTTCTTGAATGGTCGTGAGTTTTGAAATAAGTTGCAAGTTACCAATTTAATTATTGAACTTATTTAAGAATATTTAATATTACTATTAGTCAATAATTATTACTATAAAATGTAATTCATTGAATAATTAAATATATTCCAATTACTTAAGTTAATACTGCAAATTACATTAATTTACTCAATTCGCAATTAAGTTACTTGAGTTTAACTGCTAAATGTACTTTAATTTAAGTTAATTTAACTATATTATCAAATAAAATTCATAATTTATGATAAGTAATGAAACAGTTGAATAACTTAATTACCAAACGAAAATGAAAGATTACTTCCAATTAACAACTAAGTTACTTTTACGTAAGTAAGATATTACTAACATAAAGTTATAAATTAATTATAATTAGCAAATCATATGCTTATAAATTAACTTATCAATGAATAAACTAGCTACAATTCAAGAATTTAAACTCAATCAACGACTGTAACTAAAGTAATCGGAACGATTAGGATTAACAGTAACTTGTAACTTTTTCATTGATCGTTCGACATAACTCACCCAATCCTGACGAATTAACATCTAAACTTGATGCACTGTCACCCATCATTCTGCGCAAAACAAACGCTCCCGGCTCCATTGCGTAAGATGTTCTTGTTGTTTTGCGTTGCTCGTTTTTCTTGCCTGATCGTTGAATGAAA
Organism: Gryon sp. ZL-2020; assembly: GCA_022817425.1. Lineage (NCBI taxonomy): Eukaryota > Metazoa > Arthropoda > Insecta > Hymenoptera > Scelionidae > Gryon > Gryon sp. ZL-2020. The sequence goes on along the minus strand of JABFPJ010001661.1, from coordinate 11,515 downwards.
CACCGAGACTTTCATCTCGTGTCAACTTTGAATTACTCGGTTGGCTTCTTCGCGGTCTGTTTGGCAATCATGTTCAATCGATCGAATTGCTTGCGCTTTTTGATCATTACAAACAAAAAGCTTTGTCTCTTTTCTTGTCGTTTTGATCGTAAAACGATACTTCAAACGAAACCCCGCCGATTGTGGAAGAGTCAAGACGACGACTAGTGTCGTCGTCGTTCTCAGCCACACGGGTTTATTCTGAGGTGTACGGCGGTGTGCACCATCGGGCGGAGGAGGTGGTCACCTCTAAGTTATTCTCAGAAACAACATGGTGTTTTGGCCACCGGCCAATCGGTGTGAATAGTCATCATATATCGAGCAATAAAGCTATAGTCATTAAAACAATACCCGTGTATTTTATTTTATCAACAATGTCAAAACTTATGTCATTTTGTTGTTGTATGTCAACTCTCTTCTTCTGCTCTTGTTCCATTTCATTTGCTTCTCTTTCTTGCTTCTTCGTCGATAATATAAAAAATAATTTATATCTAGTCAAGTCTGCCAGACATTATAAACTTGTATGCTTTTATGAGATGAGGAATTATAAATTTAGTTGCGAATCCATAAGATTAGAGATGACGTACAAATGGATGTTTGGTGTTTATATTTAAAACTTTTTCTTGTTTATTTGTTGTTAAATCACTTTTTTTTCCTTTTCATTACTGTTATGTATTTATGTGTTATGCTTCGTTGACCAGCTGTTACTTGATTTATGTCAAAATTTTATGAACGCAGAATTCAATCACCTCAGTTTCGTCATTTAATAATATTTGAAGGCATCATGGCTATTTTTAGTAAATGAAATGTTGTTGACTTTTCAACGGAAGTTTTATTTTTATTATTAATAGCGATAGACAAAGAAATATATTATGACCGAAGAAAAATGAATTCTTGTGCTGTTGAAATAATAAATAATTAAAATTATAATTAGACGAAACTAAAATTGTAAATTCATTGAGAAATGTGAATTGCTGCTATAACTTTTAATACGATAGAGCAAATTTGATGAATAATAATTCGATCCATAAAATTGACTGCGTTGAAATACGATATGTTGAATTAATAATCTGTTACTAATTTTTTTTCATTAAAATAACTAACAATGCATGATGGATTATCTCATCAAGATCTAACAGAATAGCGAAACGAAATTATGAAGAAAATCGTGATTACCATAATAAGTTACATTCAATTACGTAACCGTAATGTTCCGAACAATTATTACACTCTGATAGATTCAAGTAAAATATGTATACACAATTTAAAGTAATCCTGACTTAAATATAACATTACATGATCTTCTTTTTTTCATATTTACGGCGGTACTATTTCATTAATAAACGACAAGCAAATTTTAATAAATGTTAAACTATTTTCAAATGAATTTTATTCAACTTTTGATAATGCAGAGACGAGAGCAAGATTTTTTGAAAAATGACTCAACTTTTCATTAAAAATTATTAAACATTCATGAAAAATTCGTCAAAAAATCAATAATTTTTAATGAAAAGTTGAATAATTTTTCGCAAAATCTTGCTCTCGTCTCTGCATTACCGAAAGTTGAGTAAAATTTATTGAAATTTTCTTGCCGTGTAAATATTTCAATGTTTTATATGATCTTTTGACAGGACATAAAATTAATGGATTTATAATAAACTCAGAAAAAAATAACATTTCATTTCTTTTACAAAGTAAACCAAAATCATTGAGCAGTTAAATAAAAATTTCATCCCCGATTGACAAATCAGCTCGGTTTGCACAATAGTGAATGAAAAAAGCCACGTGATTTCACTGCATGTGGGTCAGCAGGACTGCTTATGTTAACGTAGTGCATGCAACGTACACTACGTTACTTGGATTTGTCCGCTGGTCAAGTTGGCCAGGTAAACCACGCGTCACGCTCGCTAGTCCCAGAGTCTGGTGATTTACGATGAAACGTATATCTAAACATACGTATGTGTATGTGCAACCCAACTTTTAATGGATGCAACACGTGTCGCGTCAATTCGTAAAAATACTGTTCATATAAGGTCCTATAACACATCATAGTTTATTCCACTAAATTTATATAATTATCCTTGTAAATTCATACAAGAATTTACAAGGTAAATTACAAGGCTCTTTTACAAATTACAATTACAATTACAATTTACAAGGCTCTTTTTATTAACGAAAAGGATTTTAATTTTTGTAAACCTTGCATTTCTAAAAAAAAGTTCACATTATAGAAACATTTCTATTTAGAAAATGGAATAAACGAAACTTTGAAAGACTGTAATAGAGTTTTACATTGATAAAGGTTGACAATTTACCTTTAATCTTTTAATGATAATGTTAAGGAAATGCGTGTTTTAAGGTTAACGTGTGGTACACATTATTTAATTGGATCGGAGGAACAGCTGAGAAAGAAGACGGCGACGAATAAGTGTCGTGGGGGGCTTTTCTCTTCGTCTCCCTCGCGAAAATGCCCGGCAATGTAATTCGCACGTTAGTATCTAAAGTGTAACGTGTGAACGCTTTGAGATTATTCAAAGCAGTCGTTGTCAAGTAGACATTCATTTTTTTTATTGTTGCTGTTGTTGTTGAACACTTGATGAATTCGAGATGCCATGGGCAATTGAGTCTGCAGCTTATTTATTTAAACGACAAAAAGAAGCAATAAATGATGTGGCGCTCTTTTGCTTGGTGTAAGGCACGATTTCTAATTATATATACTATTTCTTGTTTGTATGCGCGGAACGCTTTGCACCTTCAGTTCAATGTACGATTTACTTTGTTCGATGGAAAAAACAATCATCGTAAAATTAATGATTTGTCGGTAGCGGCTCAAATTGATGAAAAATATATTATTGACCGGCAAAAAATGTCAGTGAATTAATGGATAAACGTTGTAAACTGCTAATATGTAGGGCGTGAGTTCAAATCTTATAATGATGATATTAAAAGTGCTGAATATTCTTGCTTTCTTTTCACGTGTTTAATAATCCATATTTTTAATAGTAAAAATTAAACTTAATTTAGACAATTAGAAAAGTAAATGCAAAAAATATAATTGCTTTAATAATCAACCTTTTTTTTGTATATAAGATAATCTAATCGAGTAAATGATACTTATATAAAAAAAAGATAAACATTTGAGTCATCAGACGCTCTTGCATATGATATTTCAAATGCTTTAGTCGACAAATTCATATTAAGGATATTTTATTTGTATTAACTTCAAAGTTAATTAGTTAAGTTGTATTAACTTCAAACGTTAATAATATATAAAAATAAAGTAAAAAAATACTAATATAAAATGTATAATCTAAAAAATATTTTATGAATAACAAATGTATAAATAAAAATAATAAACATAAAGCATATAATTGTCGTTGATTTAGTGTTGCTACGTACATCAAAAGTTATATGATGCAATATTCATTAAAGCCGATTTTATACGAGGATCTAATTAAATCCGTAACACCTGTTCCTAATCTGCGACTTAACTTTGAAATGACTTGTTTATCATCTATGTATAAAAATGCTTAATGATGATAATTATGATATAATTATCTTTATATATTATTCATGGTTATATAATATCTATATATTTGTATATAATATTATTATAATATGCAAAAAATTAGTTTTATTTATTATAATATCATAATATCTATCAAACTCATGAACTCAAACTAAATTAGTTGGGAAAATAGTTAATTTTTTCAGTCGATATATTTCCGTCAACCAAAAAAGGAAAAGAATCTAAACAGCTAATTTTTGTTGAACTTCAGGTACTTACTTTTGCTTCCAGTCTTTCATTATCATGCTTCAAATGATTCCGCTCTTGCTCCAGTTTCTCCAGCTTCGCCCGTAGTACCTCTAGCTCTTCCTACAAATTAATGAAAAAAAAATGTTCAAGTTATAAAAATAATATGCAATTTTTATGTTTACTCTTTGAATAACTGTTTACGAAATATCTCGAAATCATTAAATAGTCAAAAAGGAAAAAACCCGTTCAATTTCAGAATGAACACAAATTTTGAATATAATAAAATACATTTAATGTACATCATTAATAAAAAAAAAAGTTTTATTTTTACGGGGGTAATTATAATTAATTATTCATAAGTGATAAAGACAGAAGTCATAAATCTCGGTGAATCCCAAACAAAATGGAAACAACACTTTATCATACAGTTAACGGTGACAAGAATACTTTTCTTTTAGAAAGTAACCGGATTAAGATTGAATTCTTGTAGTCACTTTATTCGGCTTTTGTGATCTTTACTTTCGATTTATCATAAATACGTTGAAAAATTGTGATTCTTTATGACTTATATAATTTTTTTCAAGAACGAGAAAGAGGAACAAATTCTGCAAACAGTTGTACGAACCGTCTTTGCCTTAAGTTGATCTTCAGTTCGATGGACGTTGAGCAGTGGTGCAACTTTGACGTATAATCGCCACCAGGGCCATTCGCGCACTGACATTAATTTTCTTACGTTTCGTTGGATACATCGTACTGCTAAATCTTGTAACTAAAATAGCAAATGATTTATAAATTAATGTTAATTAATTTCATTATACCGGTTATAGATATAAAAGTTCGTCATATTATATTTATATAAATATAAATATATATAAACATGAAATTTCATCCAATTTTGTCAGCTTATTAACTGTATTTATTTAATCTGTTTTTAATTTGATGTTAAATATTGATTCATAAAGTCTTTACTTTTTGTTACGCAAAGATTCATAAAGATAAGACATGTACTTTTAATGTGTTGAGTTTGCGTCGCGCCAAATATCCTCTGCATCTCGCTTGCAAAAGAATGATATGTCCCGTGAGTTTTTCGTCTCGCTGCGCCTCTAAACGTTCAAGACCTCCAGCTCGGAAGAATATCTATTGAAAACAATGTAATAATTGATTAATTAACTAATTTGAAATAACTGTAAATACAAATGAGGTCAATGTTAAACTTAATTAATCGAGAGTGAAATATAAAAGAATTGCAATAACTTCACAAAATGAGATATTGCTGATAATTAATATATTTGTTGTATTAACGAAATTGCAATTGTCTTTTGCAACAACGATACATAAAGTTTCTCACACCAATTTTTCGCAACACGCTATTACATTGATGTTACGATAATATTTGAGAAAGTAGAATGCAAAATTTTGATTGTATAATTTTGCGCTATTTTCATTCATTGCAATATTGAAAAATGTAATAACTTATAAAAACAGTAATTAAAATTTAAAAAATCACAATACAAACTTACATATTGAAATAAAATATAAGATTATTTTCATATCACTTTTTTATATAGAAAATACGATATTTTTAATAATTACTCGTGTTAATATTACTTTTATTTATTTATCACCTGATTTTTATCTGCTAAATCATTGTCCAGTTTATTCGAATCGTCATTTTGAACTTGAATCTTAATTGTGCTTTTTAACTGTTCCGTCTGAAAATTCGCCTGATTGGCATTAACACGCTTCTCCCATCCATCGATTGCCACAATCGCCAAAGCATCGTTCGACTTTTCCAAACGTTCATCTAGTCGTTTGATCGGCGAATCAACATACCGATGTGTAATAGCAGTCGCATGAAACACCTCGATATTCCGCGGCAAATTCATCTCCGAATTACAAATCGCAACATCTTTAATCATAAATTTCTCCTCGTTGATCGATTCCTTTGAATTATTACGACTTTCTTCATGGGGTTCCAGGTCATTTTCATTGCTAATATGTCCGCTGTCTTCTGAGCAATTACCATCCGACGTATATCCATTACTTTTGTCCTCTTTGAATTCTTTCTTCCAATTTCCATGTACATTATTATTACTTATTTCCATATTTTTACAATTAAAAAACTTAACCAACTCCTTGATTTCCATTGTCTTTTGTATGTGTTTCGTTGATTTTGACAAACTATCCGCATGCAGTGTCATCTTCGGCTTGAAGCTAATCTTATTAACTTTCAAATCCGTTAGATCCTGCGATTGACGAATCTGTTTCTCCCAATTCTGTCGAATCTCCTGAATACACAATTCCGGTTCTTGTCGTCTAGACAAAATCTCATGACTCTTTGCTAAAGATCTACTTTTGTTCAAAAATCCATCTTTCTTCCGAAAGCTACTAATTTCCTCGCGACTTTTCGAAAAATTATTCTCCAATGTACCACCAATTTCGCCTTTTTTCTCCATTTTCAAATCCGCTCCTTTATTATAATCAACAGTCGTAATAATAACTTCCATCTTATTCTCCATCTGACTATTTTTCAATTCATCATTCAGCTGCTTCTTCTTTTGCTTCTCCATCTCGGCATCCTTTAGTTTTAAATTCTCATAAATTGGACTAGACAACAATGGTTCCAGCTCAAACTCCATTTCCTTATCGTCCGCCTTTTGACTATTCTTATAAACCTTTTCGTCCAGCGACCGATCAGCCTCATCAACGCTAATTTCGGCAATTTCCACCGGCGTAATTGCCACCGTCAAATTCACCAAACTCTGATTGTGGGTGGACAGTGGAATTCGACTGGGTTTTAGTCCCGCCTGATTTGTCATCTTTCCCGGCGAAACCGTCCACAGACTTGTGCTTCTTTTCAGAGGCACTTGCTGTGTCTTTCTCGGCGTAATCTTATTGGGTCCATCGTTGGTTCCACCCCTGACCTGCGTCTGACCCTTGGTCTGCCCTTGACCCGCCCACAGACTCGACTTGTTATTATTAACCGGACTGCTCTTCTTGCCGCGCAATTCGTCCGGCTTTTTCGGCGGCGTACCACTTAGGCCCTTCTTCAACAACGCTCTATCCTCGAGTATAGTGCAAGAAGGAAGAGGACGATTAGCAGTGGTACTTTTTGTATTTTTCCTCTTAGCATCTGTAACTTTGACCGTCACAGTTTGAGAATTACATCTCAATGCTTTCGTATCTTCTGTCGGACGATTTTGCGACGACGCCTCGATTGAAGTAGCACGAGGACCTTTGACAGTTCTGCTGCTTGGCTTCGGGGCATCCTTTGACGTTGCTTTCGTCAAGTTTGAGCCACTTTTTGTCTTGGACAAGTTGCGGGTCCCGTCCGGGGACCACGGCAGACCTCGTTTTACCTTCGTCGACATACCGTTAACCGTGTCTTGACCGCTGGCGGCGGCCTCAAATACTCATTAATCGTTTCATCCTGGGTACCAACTTACGAAAAAATATATAAATAATAATAAATCACTTTACCACCAGCTATATTAATTGATTTTCTGTCTATCTTTATTTCATAAACATCAAAACAAAAAAAAGTCACACACAATTATTTAACCGGAATTGAATTTGAAAATTCGTTCCGCCAAGTTTGTGAAGCACCTTCTTGGAGGATAAACACCTTGCATCCGATTGTGAAACCGAACGAAGGCAAACTGAACTGTGGAGGGTTTTGAGCAGCGGACCCCTCTCTCTCTCTTTTGCTCTCGTCAGTCGACTCGTCCCTCTCTCCTGACATCGGGGTATCAGGTGCATAGCCCCCTTCCCAGCCTGCGGCGTCGAATTGTCAGATAGCGGACAGCAGCGCGATCTCAGCACCACGCGACTGCCGCAACACATATGCATAATAACTTATACATACACACATTCATATATCCATACATATATAGATCTACATATATATCTACATATACATACACCAGTTACATACAATCGAACGGTCGTTTAAATGCAATGCTCATTCGCTCGCGCGCTCATCCTCGGCATCCCGTTGCACTTCTTTTTGCTTCGGGGGGCCTTTTATTTTGTCGGCTAGCTTGCGAAGGCCACGTGAATGCCTCTTTTTCGTCGTGATTGTCGTCGTCGGGTTGTGTCTTTCGCCGTTGATTCTACTCTTTTTTGCGTCTACACTCGAGATCCTCGCCGACGATCAATTGCCCATCGTTAAAATTACATCGCCACTACTCTCTACCTGGGAGCCACTCACTCGCACGAAAAGCAGCTTATTTATTTCGCTTCACGCGAGGCATTGCGCTCGCGTTCTTTAATGGATGATCATTCGTAGGACCGAGGCTGCAATTATTGTGATCATTTTAAGTCTGGAAGCCCCACAGTGTTGACCACATTTGTCGTTTAAGCTTGATTACTTCTCCTTTTTTTGTACTTATGTTAAATGGATTAATGCATGATTGAGAATATGAAATGAGTATGTGGCGCCAGGTTGGATGTTGTATGTTTCATGATATGGATATATCACGTGTGTTGCATGTGTGCCACATAGTGAATGATTGGAAATAAATCATTAAAACATTTTTTCTGCGTGGGTTAGACATGAAATTGGAAAATGATTGCGAATTACTTGGTTTTTGCGATTCCAATTATCAGTATTCATTTATCTTGATAATAATTAATGAAAAGTGGTTCATTTATGATAAGTAATGAGAGTTGCATACTAATGAATGATCTTATAGATTTGTTTTAGTTTCATTGCAAGTATTGTCATGATTTGTAAGAGTGCTCAACATTTGGCACCTCAAAATGTCAATCCTATTTTCGAATCAACCTGTTGAAAGCAATACCATACATAGCTGCAAAACAACTTTTTTTTATTACTATTGATGGTATCTTTGTCACTTATTATATTGACTATATCTTTTCAAAGAATTTTAATTTAGCTTTTTGATTGCTGCATTAAGGATATCTTATACTTAACGAATTTAGTTATAAATTTACGAATTTAGTTAATTATATATAATCAATTACAAATGATGCAATAGTAACAAAATACATTATACTAACAAATAATCATTTTATTTTTTATGTAATTTTTTTAATGAATATTAATTTTATTCTTGCTGTCCGTTACTCAAATTAACATATTCTTTAGTGAAGATCATTTGTCATCAAGTAATCATCTTTCTTCTACTTTTTTTCGCTTTGGTTTCGCCTATATCCAATAATATTTAAAATATAAAAAATACGAAGATGTACCCGGCTCATCCAACAACTCATTATTTATAAGAGATGCTTAATTTTAAGTATAAACAAAAGATACGCAGAAAAAGGCGCATCAACTTTGCTCATTCACTAAGAAAAAAATTGGCTACTTTGCATAACCGGAATTAAGCTGCGTCGCAAGTAAAAAAATATTTGTAGACAAATATTTTGATAAAAGACCATTGGTGGAGAATGTTGTTCCTTTCATGATGATCATGTACAAATTATGCAAAATTACTTCTTTTATTTTATCTTAACGTTATTCTTATTGTTATAATGCTTTTATTTACTTTCAATCACATTTAAATAAAAGTAATAATAAAGTATCATTGAAAGTGATATTTCAAATTATATTGACAAATTATAAATAAAAATTAACTTTTACGTAAAATGCCAAAAAAAATATAATGGGAAAAATGAAAATAAAAGTCAAGTTTACAATAAAACCAGTTCGATAAAGGTTGTTTACAAATAAGACGAATCAAAAAAGAAGATCAAAATGTGTATGGAAGCTGAAAAGATGAAAAGGAAAACATGTTGTGGCAAAAATACATTTATCCGACGATCATTCAAATTTTGTTATTTTATGTAACGGAATTGTATTTAATGAAACGATAAAAATTCCAATTCTATTGATATTTAAATCACATTTCGTTTGGCTTAATCAAATTAAGCGATAGTAAAGATATCATTTTCACTTTCTTAATTTCAAAAACGCCATAATTTCACATCAATCACTTCGTTAAAAGAAGAAAAAAAATAAACATTAGCCTTTTCCTATTCGATTTGAATAAAAACTTGTCAAACTGTCTTGACTTACGTATGGAGGAAAGTCACTTTTTTTTCTTTTCTATTTTAAGAAAACTGTTGTAATTATACGAGAAAATATTACGTTTAAGATTATCACACCTTTTGCTTGCTCCGTATAGTTTTTCTGCATTATATATAAATAGAAATACTTGAAATGACAATCGAAATGAAAAGTAATCTCAACATTCAGCAAAGCTTCAGTAAGAATGTCATTTAATCATGCTTTTTTGTCTTTCTCTCTTGAACTCTTAGTTTTTATCCACTCGATTGCAAAAATGTCAAGAATTTAAAAAATATAACTGCGTAGACACTTAAAATCTCTAGCCAGGATATATAAATAATCAATTGATGCGCCAGGAGGCAATGTAGAAAAAGCTGGCCGAATGGTCAAACTCAGGATGGAATTCATGACCGGTTACTCTCCATTTTTATTAAGTAACAATTCAGTAACTTTCGTCATTATGAATGCATTCAGTTCTTATTTTCAGTCGCTCACTTGTAAAGAGAAAGCTTTAATGTAACAAAAATTATACATCATATCATATATTTTTATATGATAGCATTATATTTACAAATAATAGCATACGAAAAGTATCATCATTAACAAGCATTCAATCATCATTTATTTCAAACATCATTTATGATATATAATTCAGATAAATTATAGTAAAGTACAAAGCTAAAAGAAAATATTTGAACAATACAGATTTTTTTTCATTCACAACTTTTATATATAAAATCATTCTCTTCTAACGAACTTGAGAAGTATTATTCCGACATTCGTGAGAATGTATAAATTGTTTTCCTTCCTAAAAAAAAAGATACACGCATTGGTATATTCAATTTGCAATTGCAATCGCGGTGAAACATTGATAAAAATAATACAACGCGGAAGATCAGATTTCACATAATAAACATGAGTAGCGTTATTTTATTCGATGCTTTTTAATTTCATAGCAATTCAAATATTGCATTTCTGAATGTTTGGTTGCCTTTTAAATACGTATATTTTTGTTGAATCAACTTGATGCTAAAAATTGGTATACAAGAACAAAATTAAACGAAAAAAATGACACATCGTAACTATGTCACAAATATTAGACTGATTTTAACATAACGTGCAATGTATTGGTTTGAATACCAATGCAAACCTGTCTCAACTAACAAGCCGTGGTAATTAATTGGCCACACCAGTCGATAAATCTAATTTACACGACCGCAAGTAAAGTCGCGAAATTGAAATTAGTCCGATAAGTCAAATAAGAAGGAAGACAAAAAAAACGATTAACAAGTATTTCATTTAAATATCAAACCGTAATTCAAATAATAATAAAATGGATATAATTTCAATGATAATGTTTTGTAGTTTGAGTTATAAATAATTTGAAAAATACTAATCATAATCATTTTACATAAAGTGAAAGATACTGTTTTTTAAAGATAATGTATCTATTTAAAAGAAATTATATACATTGTATGTGTATGCATTGACAGTACGAAGCCAAAGGCAAGTGTCTGTCATCACACGAGCGCATGTTAAATTCGTTATCGCCAAAGTAGAAAATTGCAGAATTTCTCGGTAATTTTCAGTAAAATTTCATTTAATGATTCTTGATTTCACAGATACAATCAAAACAGATACCGATCGTACCTGCGATTGTGCTTTTCTTCATACATTCAAAATAAATA
>JABFPJ010001660.1:0-23995 GCA_022817425.1 Gryon sp. ZL-2020 | reverse complement strand
ACTTTTTCAAATTTCTAATGATGGAATACATTTTAATTCGATTTTGCACTTCTATACGGTTTTGCGAATTTTCTCAATACGGTTCAAAAATATCCCATTTACTGGGCAATCAAATAAATGATTATATACTTAATTTATTTATATTTTATACATAATTACATATGTTAAATATTTATGCATAAATGTTATGTTTTATTTGAATAAATAAATAATTATTGCTTTTATGACAAGTAATGATTTAATGAATGTTCGTAGTTTGGACAATTACAACGAATGTTGGATTAATAAAGTGCAGCATAATAATTAAATTAATTTAGAAATTGATATATTAATTATTTTTATTTAAAATAATAAATTATAAAGAGTGCCATAATCTAATGACACATTTGTATAAGTGACGTCAATTAATATGATTTATATAAACTTATTTAATTACATATTTTTATAGCTAATAAACTTATAATTCTCAAAAAGTATACATTTAAAACAAACTTAATTGAAATTGTCTTAATTATATATTTACGATTCAATATGTACTGCCATGCTTTAAATTTATTAATATCTAATAAGACAAACAAATAAATGACAACATAAGATTATTCATGTGTCATTTCTGAAAATAAATATATAAATTATGCATAAATTAGTATTTAATACTCACAGTGTTAATTATGTTCCCTTTTTATAAATAATCGAAATTTATTACTTATTAATAATTGTAAAAAAAGGTTATGTTTTTAATTCTATGAATGTTCCAAGTTCCATACACATGCGTAAACCTAAGCAGCTAAGCTCCAGTGCCTTAGTATAGTTTTTTTTTTTAATTTAATAGCACCAACTTCTCAATATTGATATTCCTAAAACAAAAAATAAATGTAATTTAGTTTAATCATCAAATAAAATTATTTATGATTCATTAAAGAAACTTATATGTACATTATTAATTATATATTATAAAACATGTGCATTTATTATTTAGAATAAATACTTACTTTGTATATATTGAACAGCAGTTTAATATTCTAGGGACATTTTATTCACCAGAATTCTCTCTACACACTTGACTTTAACGCGGAAGTGAAACAATGCCAGTACATCCGTTTTAATGGCGTCGAATCTCAAGCACTGTTGTCACATTTTGCTCTACAGTGTTTCATTATTTTGCTTTGTTTATATCAATTCTGATTTACAATAACAAACGTTCTTTACGCTAAAATCACGAACATAGCGCAACGAGGTAAGAATTCGACATAACTGTGTTTATTGTTACACGTAATTCATCCAAGAAATGTAACCGAAGTGTGCACTGTAGTGACCTTGGATATTCTGACATCTCAGAACAATTGTCAACCGCGAAATTTAAACTTTAATTACACAATTTATTTCTTGTAATAAAATAAATAATTAAGACTAAACAAATTTTTATTTTTGTTATGCTTGTATAGATTTTTTTGTTCAAATCGTGTTTGAAATATAACCTATAAATAGTTCATACACACTTCTTATGGAAGTTCATATCAAACCAATAATATTATGAAATCCTTATTACATTTTACACTAATATTATTTGTATAAACAAATTCAATTTACATATGAAATTAGTTTTGTATTTTTAGTATATTAATGAATGTTAATTACTAATGTAAATATATAATAATTATAACATAATAGATATAATATATTTTTTACTATATATTACATTCGCTTGTTAACAGTGATACTTTAATAAAAACTTATTTTGTTTTAGGAACATCTTTAATTCAGATTCAAACATATATATAAAATTATATATACCATTTAAAATGAGGCATTTTAATTGCATATAAATACAATTGGATATGAATAATCAGATAACGAAGAAAAGTTTAGAACGTAAGTAAACTTACTTAATAAATAATATAAACAATTAAGTAAACTTAATTGTTTAATAGGGATAATAGGGATAAGTCTTTTTCAGAATTTATTCTGAAAAAGACTTATCCCTATTATAAAACACAATTATAAGATAAAGCAAATATTTTTATGTTTTCATTTGAGCATCTTCAATTTGTTCAGCAAATGTACTTTAAACATGTCATGCAGGATAACAATTATTAATATAATAAGAGTTATAAATCATCTAGATGTTGTTTAATGTAACTTGGTATTCTAACAAGTTAAATTACACGACTTTTGTCACGCGAGATACTGTGCTTGCTGTGCATTTGAAAAAGCCAAACACGTACATTAAACGATCAAACTCTTTTAAACTCATTTTATACCAGTTAAATGAAATGAATTTTCGTCCATAAGTTAGAAATAGGTTGTATTCTTTGATTACATTTCATTTAAATAAATGCTTCAACATAAACGATTGAGAAATAAGTAATTTAGTTTTTAATATTTATAATAAAAACAAATTTATATTTTATATCATTTTTGCAGCAGAAGTACTAGATGATAACACAGTGATACAGATTGGCAATAAATTGTTTGCCTGCAAATCAATTATGGAGGTTGCTGCTACGGAGGACGAATCGCAAACGGTACTTTTGGAGGGGATGGAAGGAACTCAGTACATCATCCAAAGAAATGACGGTGGAGATATGAGCAAAGGTGCTCTTTTCGCTCTCACGGGGGAGCTTATTTCAGAAGGAATGGTTGTTGACATGATAAGTGCTGGCGTTGGTTCTGAATATAATACTGCTACTCAGTATTATGAGGGAGAAGACTTGTTAACTCAAGACATGACTGAGGTGCTTTGCGCATCTAATTATCGTTTATAATGTTCTTTTATGTGTGATTTTTTTGCGTTTTATGAAAATATTACTTTTGCAATTAAAGACATAAAATGAAGACTTTGATTTCTTCATTGACTCAGTTTTTCGTAATATTGTAATTAAGCTTTCTTTCTCTTCGTTAATTTTTATTTGAAAATTAACGAAGTCGTTAATTTTTATGAAAATATTACTTTTGCAATTAAAGACATAAAGTGAAGACTTTGACTTCTTCATTGACTCAGTTTTTCGTAATGTTGTAATTAAGCTTTCTTTCTCTTCGTTAATTTTTATTTCTAAAGAAACTTTTTTTAAAGTGTACTAAACTACATAAGTAAAATAATAACTATTATATTTATTCATTTATTCAATTATTTATTTTATTAAAGTACAAAATGCTGTTTTTAGGAGGATCGGAGATTAGCTGATGCATTAGTTGCTGTACAGCAATATCAACAGCAACAAAAGCAACAAATGCAAACTCATAATCATCATCAGGAAAGTTCGTTGCCGAATGTGACTCATCTTGCAAATTTAAGTACCGTCAATGCTTATTCCATTCAAACTATACCTGAGCCCGATCCACCACCCGTTTATCCATCGATACAAACGTTCAAACGTGTCTCGCAGAATGTGAAACGCGAATTGGTAAACGTGAAGTGTGAGTATGAGACTGACGCGACGTCCACTGACAATATCGACGAGTTTTCACAAAATGGTCCCAAGCGAACGCTTCCTCATAAGAAGAGGAAAAATTGGGAGGAACGAAAACATCCGCGTAAAGTCAAGCAGGTAAAAAAGAGTACGGCAAAAAATAAAGAAAACAATCGAGTGGTTCAAGAAACGGTTACTGAAATAACGCCGGAATCATCAACCCTAGCATTTAAATGTGAATTGTGCAGTAGCCAATTTAAAACACAATTGAATTTCTTCGAACATTTAAAGGTTTGTAGAATGTCTTTTTATTAAATAATAATTTAAGAAATGAAATGATTTCTGATTGATGATTGATTGAAATGATTTATTAGAATGTTATTTAATTTATAGATTCATTATGAACCATTTATTGAAGAAAAATGTGTAACACAACAAACTAGAGGTGGAAATACAATAAGTATTAATATAGCACAACAAAACAATGTACAAGAACCAAATGTACAGGAAATTGAAGAATTTAGCGAACCGGAGGATTTGATGGAAGGCATTCGGGGAGTTGGTAAGTTGCATTGAACTATTAATTTAATTATAATTAATTTAATTTTCCTTATATTCTATTAGGTATAAACTTTATAATTGTATCAATTATCTGTTACTGTAAAATGCAGAAATCTAATTATTTAATATAAATTTAATGTTGATCTTGTAATTTAGAATGTGTAAACTAATAATATTTTTCTTATTTTCTAGTGGAAGAAACTGAGGCACACATAGATGAAGAAAACGAAAATTCTTTGCCTACATCAAACAGCGAATCAAATATGTGGTCTCTTACAAACAGCAGCGAACAAAATGATCAAAGACATTCCGAACCTACAACAACTGTCGCCAAAAATGATTTACAAGATACTGGAACCAGCGATTCGACTACTGTTACGAAAAAGAAGAAAAATCGTACAAAAACAAGTAATTTCTCTTTGTTTATTTTAATTAATATTGACAGAATTAAATTTTAAAATTATGTTTTCAGCAACATTCAAATTAATTATAATATAATATTCTATTTTTAGTTCAAAACTTAACATGTCAGCAATGCGATCGAACGTTCCATCACAAAAACAGTTTAGTTTATCACATGCGATCGCACAGTGGCGAAAGACCTCATCAGTGTGAAATATGTGGCAAAAGCTTCTTTGCTGCAAGTGCATTAAAGGTTTGTACTGTATAAAAATAATATAAAACAGCTAATGAAATAAATAAAATATAAAAGTAACGTATACAAAATTATATCCGAAAAAAGACTATCCGAATCCTGAATATAAAATCAAATGCATCTTGGTTTAGGTTCACAAACGTTTGCACAGTGGCGACAAGCCATACAAATGTGAAGAATGTGGACGTCATTTTCGTCAATGGGGCGATTTGAAGTATCATTCGACGAGTTTACACTCAGAGCAAAAGCAATTTCAATGCGAGTATTGCGGCAAAGATTTTGCACGTAAATATTCGTTAATTGTTCACCGACGTATTCACACTGGCGAGAAAAATTATCTTTGCGAATATTGCAACAAGACGTTCCGTGCCAGTAGCTATCTGCAAAATCATCGACGAATACACACGGGTGAGAAGCCTCACGCTTGTGACATTTGTGGCAAGCCATTCCGTGTACGCAGTGATATGAAAAGGCATTTACACACGCACACACGTAGTCGTAATGAGCGTCCAGCTAATCGCAGCATTGCACAAATGCAAAAGAACGCTGAAAGTGATGCGCAAAAAGTCGCTAACAACAAGGCTAAAACAATTCAAGACCTGGTGCAAGAATTGAAACTCGAGGTCGAACCTAACGGAGCCGTTGAAATTGTCGCTGGACCACAAACTCCGGAGAGTATTTTGCCCCACGAAGGCACGCAGAATCTCGAATATGAAGTTTCGAGTGCCAATGAAAATAGCAACGAGAAAGATCCTTTGGAATCCGTCGTTAGAACTGGAGATGAAATGTACGCTTTGCACTTTTTTGACATACATTCAAGTAGTTAGATAATGGGATGATTGAAAATAAATGAGTAATAATTACTTTTATTAATGTTACAATAACTGAATATTATAAAACATTTAAGCAATAATAGTAATAGTTATTGGTCTTTTAATAATTTGAATAATAATTATAACAATAAAAATCACAATGATTATTTATTGTAAATTTCGAAAATTATTTGTCATTCATTTTCCATCTTCCCGTACGAACAATTTTTTACATTAATTTTTTACTGTATACTTATGAGGGTTAAAGAAAAGATTTTGGGAATTATAGTGGAATGAAATTTAGTAAAGCAAGAAAATTACAGATTCTTTCAAGACTTTAAGAAACTAGTAGTTAAAAAGAAAAAGGATAGAAATATGCAATATGTTAAGACAAAATCACAAAACATACATATTTGCCGATATAATGATACGTAACTGAATAATAACATCAGTTCTATAAAAAAAGAGGATAAAGAATAGTAAAACAGAACTGCTGCTATGCATAGCTAGATGCAGCGAGCCTCTTTATATATTTATGAGAGTATAATTAAAAATCATCTTAAAATAAATAATTTTTGCACATTTTCATTTTGTATAACAATTTTCAAAAATTGAATTTATAGCAAACGAAATATGAAAATTCGATATTATTAGTGCGAATAAATTATTTATTGCCATCTTAAATGCAATAAATAAACTTCGTAATATATAATTGACTTTTGCAATATTTTTAATTAATTCTTAAATTGAATATCTAAACTTCAAATATTAGATTATCTCTAGATCCTAAAGATAATTTAATATTTGATACAAATTCTACTATCTGATTAGTTGAAACAAATTATCGTAAATTTAGCAGAAGTTTGCATAACAATTAATTTTCAATTATAACTTTCTCGCGATGAATATAACCTGAATTAAATAAGGAATGTATATATAGTTAAGCATATTCCATTTTTTACAATGCAACATTTCTACAATTATACGTATAATAAATTCAAATTATAAATTAAAACGTTTATAAAAATTCAATTATTAATGTATACAAATTCAAATGAAACACTAATAATAAGAATAATAAATATCACATGTATACTCTTTCTGAAATGTCATAGTTACATTAATTTAAATAAAGTTTTATGAACTTACCTGAAGTTAATTATTTTTTGCAAAAAATTGAATGAAAATATGTATATTTCTTAGTTTGTTAGAAACAGCAGTCACTAATTGTTACAATATTTGCAATTAGAAAGCGTATTTCAATTTGAATCCTTTGTATGTGAAATACGCGAAATAATAATATTTCATGAACAGAAGGTTTTAATTTGCATACAAAGAAATGCCAAGATTTTATTTATGTTTGATTTTTCTAATATTTATTTTGTTTTGTTTATTTGTTTGTTTGTTTTTTTTTTCTATAATTTTTAATTATTAAAAAAAACATTACAACAAATTATAACGGTTCTGACTGCGTATACGAGACGGACAATGACAACACTAACATTAAGCATTTTACTTATTTATATTAAATATATTCACTTATTAACAACTTATTTTCTTTTTAATTTTCAGGCCATACTTCTTCATGTAAAATCAGCGTTATCAACTATGTACACTAGAAAAAACGATAATTGCATACGTTAGTTTCAATGTAATCATTGCAGTAGTATAGATAACTGATAAGTATTTTAAGTCTCCATCATAGGTAAGTTGATCAGCACATTTCAAATAAATTTTACAAATCGATTTTTCAGAAATCAGTAACTGATATTAAAATTAGATTAATTGGAAAATAACCTCTGTTATTTGTTCAAAAATAATTTTTTGTAATCAAATATATATATTGTTGATCGTCAGATTAAAATCATAGTGTTTCTTACTAAAAAATTGCATGACTGATTGAAACTGAAAATTTTGAAAAAACAATTGTTTTTAAGGAGACATCCCAATGAAAATATTACAATTGTCAATAATGGATCAATTTTTATCATTCTTTTTTCATCGCGTTTCTTTTAGTGAATAATCAAGATCATGTATACATAGTACAAAAAATAATGAATTGTTTATGTTATTTGTTAAGAACTATTGAAAAATAGGTTATATTTGACAAGATCTGCGAAACGAGAAGAACAAGAAAAACAAATTGAAACGGGTGATTTTTTATATTTATCAAGAAAAAAGTTAAATTTAAAAAGAAATAATTAAATGAAAGAAAGCCAAAAACGAGGTGAAAACCGAGACATTTTTTCACTTAATTGTTAGTAACTTTTTTAATCGATGAATATAAGAAATCTGCCTTTACACTTTGTTCTTCTTCGTTTCCCAAATATTAAAACAAAATAGAATTATCTATTAAAATTTGCGTTATGCAACTCATTTGGGATTAGAAAAATCTGAAACAAAAGAATTAAAAAAAATGCATTTATTTGCATGTATGCGCAAAAATATAACTTTAAACTTGTATTTTTTCGCATACATATTTCTTTAAATTCAATTAAAACAATGTACGACTAATCAGCGACCCCTGGGTTATAATTGGGACTTTTATAAAATTGTTTCATTTTTTCATTGATTTTGCCCTTTTTTCACTAGGTCGTCTCCTTAATATATTTCAAAGCGACGTTCATACTTTTCACTTCATTCTGAACTAACTATTATGGAAAAGACTGTTTATTATAATTAAATTATTATAATAAAAGTAATAGAAAACACACTATGTACTCATAATAATTTATAGTCGATAATTTAAAATTTACATTTATTAATGTACATGTATTTAATTATGTTTTTCTTAAAAGAAAAACAATTTTTATAATAAACTAATTTTGTGATTCAGGGGAAAAACTAGGTAAGCATTATAATGGGATGCCAGTACTCTTATCCGGTTTTTTTTCTAAGCCACAGAAATCAGTAGTATATCTTATTTTTTTATAAAATGGTAAAGATTTTTAAATAAAATAATTTAAAATCTTAATTTGCATACAATTATAGATAACAGCAAAACCTGCCGAATCATTGATAAATTCATATTTTTCTGTATTTTGAATAAAACTTGGTTGGAAAAATACATGTACATGCATATTTATCTGATACAATATTTTATATAATGCAATCATGTAATATCTTTTCCAATTTTATTATCAAAATAGTACCAATGTAAAGATTACATAATTTTATACCATTTATAACGGAAATTAGACGCTGAATGAGTCTACATAGATACGGATATTCTATATTTAAGTAATAAGGTGATATTTCAAATTTATATTCATATTTGCGGAAAAAATTTAAATGATATATTAATCGGACAAAATAATAAAAAGGAAATAAAAAATAAAGAAGCTAAATTAAAAATAATTATAAATCAACAAAATTAAACATTCGACAAATATAAAAATAATATATGTAAAGAATCACTTAACGTGTAAATTGAATTGTAAAAATTGGTGTATTTGCATTTTTAATATCTCGAAAAAAATAAACTAAGGTAGTGACTCCGGTTCCCGGAAAATCCTATTTCCATCTCTTTCTTACACATTGTGTTGGAAACTAGGCTAAAGCATCGGAAACCGGTGCTTCTACCTTATTCTTCTTGATTATTAAATTATTCAAAAAAAACTCCGTAAATTTAGAACTGTAATAGCACCTTCAATATTTTTTTACTTCAAATCTAGTGTATTTGTAGATTTGTAAATGTTTGATTAAAATTGTATAAGAAGAAACAAAAAAGATAAAAAAGAAAACACACTATTATAATGTAAAAATATGTATCTTTCAATTCGTCTATAGTTCGATGCAACTTTTGCTTAATATTAAATTTAAACTTTGTACTTGAAAATTCAAGACTGAAGGTAATACAGAAAATTCATTTTTTATTGTTGTTTATGTTAATGTGTTTTTATAAAAAATGTTTCTTCTTTTATACAAGCACGACACAATATTAAATATCATGTAACTAACTTTGTTTCTCCTTTATTTTTTTTTCTCTTTATTCTATGCGTATATAATAAAAAGATACAAAGTACATTGTAATTAATTTACACTGGATGAATGAGTGTAAATGTATATTCACAAAGTAAACGCGTCGTCCGTTTGTATTCATGGAACAACGTTGAAAATATATTTTTTATGTGATCAAGTTTACAAAAATAAAACTGTAGTTGTTTATTACAATTACGATTGTTATTATTTGTATTATAATTGTTAGTATTTAAACACTTCAGTACTTTAGTTTTTTTATTCATGGGAGGTCGATGGTGTAGGATTTTGCGTTTCTTTCCCAGTAAAATGATATAGTAATAATGGCAAATCTAAATTATCTAATGCTGGACGTAATAGATCTCGCACTGTTGCACTTGTTACTCTGCAATATGACATTTTGTTATTTTATTATTAACAATTTTTTATTTATTATTAATTTTCATTTGCTAAAAAACTAAAATAGCATTTAACTAAATTTTACCTTCCAGAGCCTTTAATTCTCTTCCAATCGAGGAACAAATTCTCTACAGTTGCGTACAATTTTTTCTCTATTTCACCATCTTTGCCAACTTTTGATCTAATTTCCATTTCATTTTTCAACAACTGTTGAAATTCAGTACAAAGATTTTGTTCTGGATTAGACTTTAGTTCCCACTCCTGCAAGGCGTCTAATATTTTGATCTTTTTGACTAACTCTTTTGCAACTTTTAATCGTGGAATTATTAAACTCAGTACTCTGTTTATACAATCCTCATAAACATCTGTAAAAATAATGTTTAACCATTTTTACGTTTATTTTACTCAATTAAGTATTGATTAATGTTACTTTTAAGTTTTACCACACGAAACATCTAATTTAATTTTTCGTTTAGTAGCTTCTTTCGTAAGAACATTCCTCACAATCATTATAGTAGATATATTTTCGCTTAAAAATGTGGCACTGCCTTTTCTGAAAATTGTTTTTTATTTGTATTAATTAATATAATATTTATATAAAATGTTAATATGCAGGATTAACTATTACTACCTACTTGTATTTACATTTTAACATCGTACCAATAAAGCAGGAAGAATAATTTAGTGTGGCTTCTGCTTCGCCACTTACTATGTAAGGTCTTTCCGGTACGTCTGTTAATACCAGTCCAAGCCATGCATGCATCTATTCAACAAATGATAATAATTTTAATAAAAATTGTTATTTACACATTAAATAATTAGATAGATTATTAAAGTAATTACCTCAGCGACAGAAAAATTGCCAGTTAATTTCAGTTCATTAAAAGGACCATCATAAGCCATTTGCTCCTTTGTATGCAATCTTGAGTGGAGAGATAATGCACAGATTTGAATTTGTATTCTTCGGCAACATTTTGGCTGAATCTGCAATTACAGATAATTTGTACGCATATTACAACTATATAATAATTTATACAACATGAGTATGAAAAGTATATTTTTGTACAATTAGAAATCATAGTTATTTACTTGAGATGTAACATAAACTTGCAAAATTCCAGGTTCACCTTCAATTGTTCGTAATTTAATATCCAGTCTATTGGTGTTTACCTAAAATATAAAATAAATCATAGAAATAAGTTTTATAATAATAAAATGATGCGTATATATATGTATATGTCGTAAGCAATCGATAGAAAATTTAGGCCGTTAGCCAAAAGCCCAGGTCGTTGGCCAACGGCCTGAAATTGTCAGGCGGTTAGAATAAAATTTGATTTCAAATGATTAATATTTAATTGCCGACCGTTGGCCAACGGTCTAGGCTTTTGACTAACGGCCTGAATTTTCTATCGGCCTACGACATATATAATGAGACATGTTATACCTGACACCTATAAGTTGCTAGAACACAATTTCCTTCTTTTAAATCGGAGACTGATAAACTGACAACAGCACTATTCGTATCGACATCCAACAAATCCAACATAACGTTTGATTGCAATAAAATATTGTCAATTGGCATATCTAATTCGATTGACAATAAATAAGATGCTTCTTGCTTATTCAACATCATTCTACGAGAATAGAAATTCGTATTTGATTATTTCTGTTTATTTTAATTGTTTAATATTAATATTAGATTAAAAAAATGTTGTTATTACCGATGATCAACAGCTAAAATAAGTGGTGTTAGAGCGCTTGTATTAATGCTTGAGATTTCTCTCTCTTCATTGAGTTTCTCTTGTAGTTGCAAAATTTCTGCTTTCAGACGCGATAGTGCATTGTCGTTTTGTGCAACTTCCAACATACCCGCCGGTTTCGTCGTCAAACCAAATATCCGGCCGGAATATGTGGTCACCAAAACTTCAGCATAGTCCGTTGAACCGACCATACCACCAACAACTGTACTTATACTCTCACCTGCATACTGAAACATTTTCATCATATTTCAAATACTACATATGTATATTTTAGTATTTACTTTATATTAAAAAATAAAATAAATGATTTTTTATATCAGTTGTATATACTAACTTATAAGAAAATTTAACTAAGGAACTAATTAACTAACATGTTTATATCTTAAAGTTAAAGCTGAGTCATCCTCAATCGTTAAAGAATAAACTTCGACGTATCCATCCTGTCGACCGACTATTAAATCCAGTCCATCCTGTAATTCAAATGTGTCTAGTGAAGTTATTTCCGAGCCTGTAGATTTTAACAGCCACGTAACTCGCAGAGTTTTTTTTCCATCTACTATAAGTAATCCAATTCGTCCGTCAATCGTTCCTATTAGAAGACGATCTGTGGAATCATGCGCACCGTTTCTGTAAATTTTATTTTGTTATATTTTGTTTTTCTTTCGATGATTAGATTTCAGATAGATCATCGTAAATCATTAAAAACTTAATATTTATTATGATTAAACCTGCAAAGTGAAAGAACAGTAGGAACACAAGGCAGTCTCAGCACTATTGGACCTTTTGCGCCTTGAAGGACTCGTATCTACAAAAATATAGCATCCAATAATAACAACTATAATCTTTAATAATATTTTCCAATAAAAAGTTTAAATTGTACAAATAAATTATACCGCATTATCACTGCATGCGAGAATAGCATAAACTGTAGAATCTTTAGCTGGTAAAAGAATAACATCAAGTAATTTTTCGCCAGCTAAATATGAATCCGCATCTTTGCAGTCGCGATATCTATGATAAATATCTCGCGCACAGGCGGCTAAATCTGGTCCCAAAACGTATCTAAAGAATGCAATAAATAAATTTAATATTTAATTTCTAATTCAATCAATTAATTTGTTGACTAATAACAATTTTTCCGCGCAAAAAAGAATGTCTAGCAGATATATGGTAAGAGGCTGGATGACGATAGCGAGCCAAACTCTTGCCCTCTTATTGCCAGATTGGTGCCCAACTTTTGCCAGATTTTATAGTTGGCATTAATTTGGCAGCTCTCGGGCAATAAGATGGCAATAACACGGCAAACGTATGACTCGCGATCATCATCCAGTTTTTTACCATGATTGTGCCATACTTGTGCCAGATATCATTTTTGCTCGGTTTATAGTTAACAAGAAAAACAGATAGATTCTTACAGTGATGTGATCGGCTCAATTAAACTCGTGTCAAATTCGAGAAAGATTTTGCCCTTTTTCGAATATCCCTGAACAGTATTTCCTCGA
Source organism: Gryon sp. ZL-2020 (assembly GCA_022817425.1). NCBI lineage: Eukaryota > Metazoa > Arthropoda > Insecta > Hymenoptera > Scelionidae > Gryon > Gryon sp. ZL-2020. Next base: position 10,918 of record JABFPJ010001660.1, on the reverse strand, counting down.
GCAACAAAAATTTTATCTTTTGGCGATCCAAGTGTACCTCCAAGAACTAATTTACTAATCTTCTCACCGGGTAAGGATTTAAATATCAATTGCAATTCTCCTTTCTTCATTCCTTAAATTAAGATAAGTAATTTAAACAATTATATATAAAAATATTTAGATTGTATGTTATTATTTTTCAATTTGAAAGTTAATTCAATTTCGTACAAAAGAAATTACCATAAATATGAAGGACTCCATCATGGTCCCCAACGGTGAATTTTTGGGGCTGTTTTGGATCCGTCGAAGGTAATATTCTAGTGGTTCCATGAGATGTGACACCAACAGTCACATAATCAACTTTTGTTAAAATCAACGTCATACTAAATTATATTATAATCGCTATATTTGCAAGTAAGAATTAAATTTATTTATAATTAGATAAATTATTTTTTAATGAATATGTTTTTTACAAAATGTATTATTATGAAAAATATAATTATTACTATATATATAGTGACTCAGTACAAAAAAATTATTTATTATTATCATTGTTGCAAAAAGTTTAACCAAAATGTCACACTCTGTTTAACATTGTCAATTGATATGATAAGTAATGCGGATCAATTTTACCATAGTAACTACAAAGCATAACAATTTCATACAACATTCAATTTCAAATCTTGATTCAGTTTAACATTATTTGTCATTATTGTTTAATATTTTATTACATTTATAAATTAAATTTGTATTTTTGGTTTTCAGTTACTTATATTTGAAAAATACTTGTATTTCAAATTAATATGATATTTTTAAATTTATATTCATGATGCGAAAACAAGGAACTTTGGAGTTGTATTATTGGTACTAATGAATACGAAAATAAATTATTTGAAACGCATAAAATGTGAAAAAAATTCTAGAACGATATTTTTTGTACATTTAAAATTAAAAAAGTTGTTTTTTAAATTCAAAATTATGTTCTTTATTATGCGTATTATTTTATTGATCAATGAAATACCTTTTAATCATTGCGATAGTGATTTTGTATTGTATGAATTTTGCAGTGACTATATAGATATCTGTAGGCACTGAAATTTGTGACTTTGAGTAAATTGAACATAGCGGCGAAGCTTCGAAAACATGCGCTGAACGCTGAACCGCTGATTTTCCATATTCCTAACTCGGATCGAAGTGTGGATTTACTCCAATAATTAAAGATTTAATTGTAACAAAAACAAAAACAACAACAATTATTGTTAATTTAGTCATTTTAAAATTCAAATTTATTTAATTTTTATCGTAAGTATTGACTCATATTTTTTATTTAACAACTTGATATAGTTTTCAAAATTCACATGACAGAACTATATATTTTATGCAAATTTATCTTTCTAAAAGAAAATAAATGTATTTACAAATTATGTGAAATTTTGTTAATTCGTGAATTTAGGAAAATTATAGTTATTAACAGAAGAATTCAAGAATTTTATGTATGATAATAAATTGGAGCATGTTCAGTTTTAGGTTATGTTATGAATGAAAAGTAACGTTGCATTTGAAAGGATATCACTAGTGCTAAAACTAAACGAGAATAATTGTTGATAATATTTAATATATATTAAACATTATTTACGAACATAATATTGATTAAAAATGATTATGCGTATATTGAAATTGGTAAACATATCAAATAAATGATGTTAGTTCTTATTATAAGTTCTTAATAAATAACATCAGAAAAAATATATAATTTTACTATAAAAGTAAAATTGTACATTAATATTGACATTCAAATTTTTATTAAATATATATAATATATTTACAATATAATTTCTAGTTATATTTTTCAAATATCTAATTAAAAAGGAAAATTCAACTTTAAATTATTTGTACATGTTGAAAAGAATTGTAACTATGTATTTAGTTGATTCTATTTTATATTTATAAAAAAACTTTCTGATTGAAAAACGAGACAAAAAATGATTGAGAAACACTTATTTTGAGTTTCAAATTTTAATCAACCAAACCAAAGATTGACCTTTTCAAAGTTCAAAACATTATCAAACTACAAACAATATATTTATTTATACACCAACTATTTTCGAAAATAAATCGACGCTTCTTACGTAAAAGGTTACATCTCAAATTTTGTGTACAAAAAGATACATCTCCTATGCTTAAACATAGAAGATGTATCCTTTTGTACTCAAAATTTGAGATGTAACCTTTTACGTAAGAAGCGTCGAAATATATATAGAATTCATTTCAAACACATAAAATATCATGGTAAAACGCTAACTAAATGTCAGTCTCAACAATTAAATAATGTATTCATTTAAAGTTATTTTTATCACTCAAATTATAATACTAATAATTTTATTTTAAATATTTTATAATATTATTTTATTTTCATATTGCATATATAAGTAATAATTTCATAATTATTATTTAATTAATAATAATAAAATACTAATGGAATATTGTAATTATTTCTAGAACAATGTCTGGTAGAGAAGGTGGCAAGAAGAAGCCTTTAAAAGCGCCAAAAAAACAGACAGCTGAATTAGATGATGACGAAAAACAACGCAAACAAGCCGAGAAGGAAAAAGCAAAGGCCTTGGCGGAGGCTCGACAGAAAGCGATGAAGCCTGGTCCGTTTGTCACAGGAGGCATCAAAAAGTCTGGCAAAAAGTAAGAGAAGTGCAGAAAAACACAAGGTTCAACATCTGCCTGCCATCTAATCAACATCCATCGTTATTCTATAAATCAACTTTATCACTGGCAAAATTGCATTTTTATCAATTTTAATGAAAAATATAAAATAACAATCTTTGTATTCATTTTCAATGTTTAAATAAAATGTACGATTCATTTTACGCGACTTTTTAACTATTTTTTGTATTTAATCGAAAAATATATAACAATTAGTTTTTTTTTTAATATTTTAATAACAAAAAGATAGTGACAACACATTTATACTTAAATATTATTGATATAAATACATTTTGAGATTCTCATATATATTAATTATTATAATAAAGTATTTTCAGTCGTGCGCAGCGGAGAAAGTTGGAACTAACAGCGCTCTCGTACCGAAAGCTTCGCTTTCGGTACTCGATGCGTGTTTGTTCCAACTTTCGCTCCGCTGCGCAAGACTGAAAAACGTCGTATCGGTCTCGGGCGCAGTGGCGCCCTCGGACGTAATATACTATTTTAATATATTTATAATTTAACGCATTTTTATGTAAAAAAAAGCAAGAAATATTTTTTGCGAAAAGTTGATTAATAAAAGAAAATGTTATATATCAAAAACAAAATCATTTAAGGTGTAAAAATTAATAACTTAGTGTTGTAATAATAATTCATTAGATATAGCATAAATAGAATTAATTGACTTTGTCTTTTTTTCCAATTTACGTAAACGAAAGACAATCGATATATTTATTGTATAGATTGTGTGAGTGCTAATAAATAATATAACAAAATGATAATGAAACTGAAATGCACGTCGAACAAGTGAAATAATTTTTTACTGATAGTTTTATAAGAATTAAGCATTTTTAATGTACGCAATCAGCGTCGTTATCGTATTATTGCTTTTAATATACTGCACACGTAAGAATTTTTATTTTCAATTAACTTAAGATACCGACTTAAATATGTTTCTACTTTATTCCAAACTCGATAATTTTCTTATTCTTATGTAATTACATAAGTAAAATTTTGTACAATTTAATATCAAAACCATATTCTTTTTTAATTTGTTTAATTTCTTTAAATTTAATTCCTACAATATTATTTAATTAAAGTAATTATTCAACTTTTTAAATTGTATATACGTTTTAAAATGATATTTATTTAATTAAAAATTATATTAATATTTAAAAATAATGCTAGATATATATTAATATAAGGACGGTTGGGAAGAAACAAGTTAAAGTAATGTTTTGAGTTTAATAAGAACGGCTGGCTGATCGCTAAAAGTGTAACTTCGTCCGTCGCGGACAAGAAGATCAATTCCACTTGTTCATACAAAGGCTTTGCTGTTGCGCGTGTGTGGGTCGTGGATGGAAAAGGACGGAAGCATTTATGCGGACCAATGAAACGTCAGGAACAACAGCTGACTACCATATGATCGCAGGCTTGCCAACCAGGCACTACGTGCGTGAATGTCAAAATGCACCTGTATTGGTGCACGACTAAGCTATCCTATAAGAGAAATTCGCTCAAATAACTCTTTTGTATCTAATTTCTTTATTCTTTAACAATGCAATATTGCTTTTCATTTCAACTATTTACTTTTAAACATGTTTCTCTAACATTTATTTATTAACATTTAATTTTATTAAATATATTCGAAATAAACATAGTTTTACGATAATTTACTTTATCGTTGAATTAATTATCATAGAAGTTTTAGATTTGATACGTTTTAATTTTATTCAACAGCTGCATTTGATTTATAAGTCAATACAACAAACAGCAAGTAAAATTTCAATTTTACAATTTGTGAATGAACATTTTTGTTGAAAATCCTATAAAATTCGTAAATTTTACATACTGTCCACTATATTTTTTTATGACACAAAACTCGGGAATTATAAAAAAAACTATAATACTATTAATTACAGATAAATTCAATTTTTGCAGTTTTAATAATAATTAATTTAAATACAAACATTTGAACATTTTAAAGGAACATTCTTCCAGAATAGATGTTGCAAAAATATGTAACAACAAAAGTTGTCAAATAATGAAGCAATCTGATTAGCTAATAAGAACGTTAGATAAGAATTTGATTTCTGTCCCAACTTCATTCGTATACATCAACTTTATTAATAAGTGTTAATCTTAATTACTTTGTTTAAATTTTGAAAGAGGATAAATAGCTTTACTAGAAATTTAGTGAATTTAAAAAGGTCATTCTTTTTAGGACTATTTTATTATTTTAAATTAAATTAAATAGGATTTGTTTAAAATGAAAATTGTATGTAATTCGGTTCTTCGTTGAAAGATGCAAATAGAACTTAGCTTCGTGTTATTCTAGAATCGACAATTACGCATCGTTAATGGTGTATCAGTCATCGACGACCAAAAGTCACGTCATTCAAAAGTGACTTTGGATTTAACAAAGCGAAGTCGCTGGAATTCAACATTAATCACGACGATTGCCGGTCACAAGCCGACAATTTACACACAGTTTTCCGACATAATTCCTCAGCGAGGAAGTCTTCTAAGCATGCTCTAAAATTTGATTGAAACACAATATTGATTCTAATGAAAAAAAGCTTGTGCAAAGTTACGTTGAAGCAAGTTTCGCTTTAATGTTTCAGTGCCTTTTTTGCATTTTATTTTTAGTTGTAAAATACAATTTGGAATATTACAAGGAATTAAAAAAAAAACGTTTTTTTTATTTTATATTATTTATATTATGTTATTTTATATTATGTGTTAATGTTACACTACGTTATGCCAACTACTAAATGAAATTTTTAATCAACTGTATATACGATTCAAAGAAAACAATGTATCACTTGTATGTCAATTACATTATTACAACTGGCTGAAATATGATGTATGACGTTGATAGATGAATGCTTTATTATGTTTTTCATTTTATTTTACTTTTTTGTCTAAATAATACATGGTAAAAATGATTCAACATGAGGAAGAATATTACATCATATGGCGATCGTGACAAAGGCAATATCTAGTTGCGTCATAATTCCACAGCTTTACATTTTACAGATACAGAATTATGTTTTTAGTATAATAATACTCCTGATTATCATGTTTATTACTATTTAATTAGTTTAAGTACACAAAAGAGTAATGTATATAACATTTATTTTACAATCAAAATGTACAAAATTATATTTTAAACAAAGAGAGTATAATTTAATAACATTTTGTAATGATGTTATAGTATTTTTTATTTAAAATACTCATTTAAATAACAAAATATTCTAATAACAAATGATAATGATGTATAAATGATGTATAAAATAAATATAAACGAATGACAGCATGTTTCAGTTTTTTCTGTAAGTTTTTCATTCATTCAAGTGTGATGACAAGTTTTAATTAAAGTGTACATTCGTGTTTCTATAAAAGATTTTTTCTGTAATTCGTGTAAAAATGATGAAAAAAGCTGATAATTTACAAACGATCTGCATACAAAATTTTGTTTGAATATTTGTAGAAAAAAACTGTTAGTTAAAAAATGCAAAAGTTTTTCAAAAACAGTTTTCATTATTTAGTGTATTTGATTTTTAAATAATAATAATAAGTTCCATTTCGGAACAAAGATTTCCAAAAGTGGATCAAATGTTATAAAACAATATTGGCAGATTTTTTTACAGCTTTTTTTTTACAATTTTTATTTACATTTTAAGAGTATTATAAGAAGCATAATTAATAAAATTAGTTGAATGGGGAGGGGGTAAATCATTGATATCCCCACTCCTTTTTCTGTTTGTATAAATTGAATCATATCGAGGTTCCAAAAAAAGCAACTTCCAGGCCAACGCGCTCGCGCTCGCAGCAGTCCGACAGGCGTCTATCGTTCTGAGGTTGGCAAGTCTGGCTACTCGTGCGAGCTGTCACCGTCTGGGTCAGTTGGCAACAGACCTTCGGCCCGTACTGTGCTCTTCGGACACAACGGCGTAAGCGACTGTACGCGCGCTCACTCGCACACGGTGGTGCTGCTGTTGCTGGACGTTGTTTTTGTCTTTTTCTTTTCTTTTCGTTTTTTTTTCTTTTACTTTGATTTGACACCCTCCGTTCGGAGGGTCATGTTGAAATAATAACAAGCAGCGACACGAGAACTAAACGCAGTGGCGTCGACAATTTGAGCGCATCAATGGCCCCCGTGCGGATCGTCATTTGACCCCGAGAATCCGACTCCGGGCTCGGCGGACTGCTGCCCTGTTTCGACTGGAATTCTCGATCGGTGAGTTCGATTCCCCCTCGAGACTTCCTCGCGTTATTTTTAAAACCTCGTTTTTTTTCTTTTTTTTTTTTCATGTGATCCATTTTTTTTTACTTTTTTTCTTTCTTTTGCAAATTGTCTTTTATTTATTTGTTGCTATAATTGGCAGACGCGCCTATGCTACTGTTGAGAAAATTGGCAGTTACTGCGTTACGCCATATGGGAGTGAGATTATTCGCTGAGTCGATTTCGTCCCTGACGTGAACAAAAAACCTTCCATGGAATAAACCAGAAGAAAGACCGATAAGTACAATCGGAAAAAGAAGTCTAATTGGCAGCTATGACTGTCAATTGTGTCTTGGAAAATATAAGATGACAAGGGGTTATAGATAAAGAAAGCAGGATTTTTTTTAGTCGATATTAATGCTCTGACACTCTGCTGTAACAAAGTACCTGTTAACTCCATTTGTTGCTTTCGAAAATGTGCCACTTTTGAAATATACATTTGACAGCTATCACAATTGACAGTCACGTGTTATCATAAACTAGTTTGTACTTTAATTGTACCTTTTTAAATATAATTGTTATTATTTAAAAATAATTTATAATTTAAAATTAAAAATCAACGCTTTTGACAGCTCAATTGACAGTATGAAACTTGACAGTTTGATCAAACTGTCATTTATATTTTTTTAGATTGCTGTTTATTTGTTGTTTTTGTTCTATAATTGACAAATATGAATGAATATTAAATGTTGAATAAACAATTTTGTATTAATTTTGCATTGCTGTAAAAAAGTTGTCAGTTGGAGGATTTGACATTCACCAAAGGACGCTGGCAAATCGATAGCGGGGCGTTGAATTTAAAAGGACCAAAAGTCCTTTGACAGGCACTTTCGTATCGCTCCGCACTCGGAGACCATTGTTCGTTGTTAGACAGGGTAGGTCAAGACTCGCGTTCGTGTGTGTATCAGGCAGCTGCGCGTTCACGAGGCATCAAAGTCCTCATCCATACATATGTATTATGTATATATGTATATATCCAAAAAATATGTACATGTACATGTAGACGTATTATCAAGTTGTGCATTTTTGGCAGTGACAAAAACATTGTCAATACATTGACAGCGTATTTTAAATTACGCGAATAAATTTGGCAACGTTGCGAATTCAAGTTGGCTTTTTTATTCTTCATGCGACGATTCGCGTAGCAAATTCATTCGCGTTCGACGAGCTTTTTGTTCGAATGTGCTGTTCCAATGTTGTGGTCCAGGAGTGTATACGCTAACATTGAGGCCCCCGGGTGAAAGTCCCAACTTTCTTCTGGGTTAGTTACGTGCCAAATCATGTTTTTACTTATACTTTTATATTTGTTTTAAACACTGATGATTCTATTTTAGTAAACAATATTTTTTCTTGATTTTTTAAAAAGATGCTTTTAGTTAGTTGGTCAGCTTTGATGCTTATCTTTGTTTGTTTATTGTTTGTCTTTTTTTTACATACATTTAAATTTCCGTCGATGAACTTTGAGACATACGGTGAGTTCACTGACTGTAACTTTTTCATGACACTTCTTTTAGTTATTTAAAGCATTAGTTTCTAATTATTTATTTATTTTTATTATTGTTATTTTTTTTATTTTTAATAATGATACTTTTCTGTAAAGGAAGACAAATTAAATGTAAAAAATGAAAATTGTCTATTAATATTAATTTTAAATGAAAATGAAAAATGTTGAATAGCTGAATGAATCAAAGTATTGACAAATGAAAATTAAAAGCAAATATATAGATTCACGGTCGAATGCAAATGCAAATTACTTTTGCATATTGTAGATAACGTTTGAGCTGCAGGATGGTGGCGTACAGCTGTCAAAAGTCAGAAAACCCACCGTCGTGGCAACCATATTGTGTCACTACGCACTTCACCTAACGTATTATTACAAAAGAGTTATTCAACTTTGAATTTACTACCTTCCCCTTTTTCATGTTCTTTTTACTTGTCGACTTCTTTGATTTTAATTTTGTCTTATTTTATTATAATAAAGTTCGATAAATTATGTTATTTGAAATAAAAGGACATTATACATATTTTTCGAAAGTCTGCAATAACAGTGTCAAAGAAAGTTATAATTGATGTGACCCAATTTGATATTTGCTTTTTACTAATGCTTTTTTGTTAGTTCACCGAATGTTGGCAATAGCTTTTTGTGAGAAAATTTGAATGATACAAAACGATGCTTTGAATGAAGAATATTGAAGATATTTTGGAGATTAAAGTTGTTAAATATGTAAATAGAAGAACATTTGTGCAAAGTATATTTTTTGTGAAAATTTGTGAAAATATATTACTTCATTATTTTATTAAATGCTTAATGTATAATAATGTTTTTAATTGTGAAGTAGTTTTCAATTTTTTCATATAAAAACTTGATTTAAAATCGTACCTTGAATGACTAATGATAGTCAAATGTTAATATCATATTTAAATGTTTGTTTAAATATCGGAATTTCGTCAAATTTGTGACTAAATTATCTGATAATTTTTATAAGCTTGTATTTTTGATTAATGTTTCACTTTCATATTCATAGAAAAATGACATTGAAATATAATGAATAGCTTCTGAGTCTGAAAGTTTTACAAAGTAAAATGAAATGTACTTTGACTGAAATGCTATACGATTTTATAAGAACCAAAGTCCACTGAACAAAACGCACCTCAGCGATTCGATGATATTTAATGCAGTCAAATATGTAACAAACATTAGTCAAATATATTTTTCACATTCAAGTTTTATATTGATTTAGCAACTTCTTTTTTGTTTTTCTCTTTTTTCTCTTTTTACTTTCAAATTTGAACATTACGAGATGTCGAGTATTCCGAATAGCTACACCTATGACATTGAATTCGAACTTTGCTGCGGAGTATTTTTAAATGGATTCTGAAAATAAATTGCGCCTGCTGCTGGAGTGAGAGATAAGTTTGTGTTCATTAGATTGTTTTATTGTTATGTAATATATTATAAATTGACTGATTTCTTTAAATGAGAGGCATTCAAATAATTTTTGTATTATTATTTTCATTAATTTAATTAATATACATTATAAAATGACTTTACATTTATAATCTAATAAGGTAAATGTTCCAGTTTGTGTTAGTTTTCAAACATTTAAATTTATTATAATGAAATATGTAGCGAAAGGTATAAAAATGGATATTTTATAAATCTGTGAACATTGCTTCACGTAAAAATACATATTTGTGCCGAAAAATATTTTTATACTTAAAGTTATAGTCGGTATAAAGAACACGTATTGCAAACATTCCACCTCACTAGTAAATGTGCCATTTTTTTCATTCTTTATGTTAATAAAACATTATTAACAAACAACATTTTTAGAATACGTTCAATTTATGTCAAATTATACTTAAATATTAAAAAACAGAAACAGTAAAATATAGTAATAATCACAGTTGAAAAAATACCTTGCCGACATAATACAAATTGGTACATTTACAGGCTTCATATATTTTGTTAATTATTTCTTTAAAAAATGAAACATTTCAATACAAAGATTGTTTTAGTATAACTTATTGTTCATTTTAACAGTTTATACCATTTTCCAAATTATTTTCTCAATTTGTAATTCAACATGTCGTGTTTAAGTCAAAATTACTTTTAAACTAACACAAACTGGTACATTTACCTTAAGCAACCACAGGATTTTAAAAATTTGCAGCCAAAAAGATTTACAAAGTGAAATTTAATAACTTCATAACTTGCGTTTGATAGAAACAAATAGAATAATTAAATTTTAGTTAACAAAATCGTGTGTTACTATATTATAGTATGACATGCGCATAGTCATTACGCATAGCCATTTTTTTACTGTACAATGAATCGCAGTCCCGAAAGACTTAAATGCCACTGCCCATTATTCCAATTCTTTAATTATGACTTCCCATTTCTACCCCCCCCCCCCCTTTCACAACCCCGTTGCCCCC
>JABFPJ010001659.1:0-24011 GCA_022817425.1 Gryon sp. ZL-2020 | reverse complement strand
AATTGTATCAATATTTTGGAGGTTATTATTATGTCAAAATCGATCCAATCAAATGTGCTTTATATTGAGTTGTCAACATTAACTCAATGATCAATTTTGTTGGGTTAATGGTATTTTTTGGCCCCGTGAAATCAATTAAAAACTCTGAAAACTGCTGAAATATTTCTTATTCTTAAAACTAGGAAAACTTAACAACAATTTTAGATATGTTGAAAAATAATGAAATATGCTGAAAAATGATTGATTGAATTAAGTTTGTAAAGTAAAAGCAAATCATCTCAATTCTCAATAGAAGCATCAAAGCTGTATTATTTAGACACTGTTTGTTACTCGATGATACACTTTTGTGATTCAAGGCTTTTAAACATTTGAAACAGGTACTGGAGCCTCATTTAGACGAAGTACTACTCGAGCTTGTATCTCATCATTTCACGAGTATATAACGCAGCATATACCAACATTCCGTAATATAGCGCACGTCGAGTAGCTATCCTAGACTGAAGCTTCAATTTGATTTGTAGATTTGGCTTACACACGAAGCGTACCACTTAAAACATCACAGATTATGTAACACTGTCAGTTCTAATGAAGTTCACTGTTATTGTACACGTGACTAAGAAAAACTATGAATTTTATAACGTCGAGTAATAGCATTGCATGAATACGTGTTGTATTATTGTGTCAATTCAATTGTAAGCATAAACTTAATTCCAACAAACAAACATTTAACTTGTACAATCAAATGATTGAATTTAGTAATTATACAAGAAAAGTAATGCAAAAATTAATAAAATGATCTTATTTAAAATAATTGTTATTTAAAATAATTTTAATAGCGGAGAAATAAGCGTTGAACCTAACGAGAATAAGTTATCTTTAAAGTTGCACGTGCTTTCGCTAATGTTTGTTAAGTTTAAGAACCTTAGTTATTTTTTATTAGGTCATTTTATCTTTAGTAATTATCATATTAAATTATTCATGTCTATCAAGCGGTTCATTAAAATCTCTAATACACGTCAAAAAGCGGAAATATCATTCTTGTAAGCATTAGAGAAGAAATTTTATGTCTAACTGTATTTTAGTAAAAAATTACAATAAACTGGATACAATATATATAAATTTGAATATTTATATTTATAATGTTAAAGTTTCATAAACATTTATCAGATGTCCATTAAACGTTAATTCAAAGTTACTCTGCAAAAAATCAGAAATGCAATATTTGCTCTTAAACGTAATTTTATACATAAATGACTTTATTTCTACCTTCTAAGGTACTTTATATTTCTATGTTAATTGAGAAAATGATAATTGCGTTTTTTTTAATTAGTACATATTTACTTTTCTCCATATCTCGTATTTTAGTTATCGCTTAAAGAGAATGTTGATCACATAATTAGCACAAGATTGTCATATATTATTTTTTGTCTGACACAATAACTTGACTATATTTAATTTGTAAAATATTGTGGTGAAAATGTGTATAATTCAAATGTGAACAATTTAACAATGTACATAAATTTTATTTATGAAAGTTGAAACAAATTGCTGTCACAAATGCTCAAAAACTTTTGTGTTTAGGACGCAAGTAAACTTTCAATCCAATTTTCTACTATATTCAATTTAAGAAACTCTAAATGACAGCAAATACGAAAATACATTTCCTGCTTAATTAATTTAAACCATTTTGATTATATGTTGTACTTTTTATATCTCAAACGTTATGTATAAGGAATCATAATATGATCATACAAAAAATTAGAAACCCTGCAGATTTTTCTGTACCTCTTGAGTTTCTATATCACATCCTTATAAGTGCAAAATGTTACTTTAGAAGGTAAAACAGTTTCATTAAACTTTGTAATAACTAAAACATGTATCAAATTCTTTAATATAAAAATTCCTTGTTGTATACTTCTTAAGTAATCAAACTTTGTTAGTATATCGGGGGAATTGTTTTAGCATTATATTTCATTTGTAATAACCAAACAACAATTTCTCTTATTTACATGTAGAACTGGACACAAACAAACCAAAATATCTCGTCAGTGGATAACCAAATAAGATACAAGTAAGCAAGGTAAAAACAGTTTATCATACAGAATATGCAAACTCAAATCTTCATTATACACCAAAAATTTGTCAGATTCAAATACACTACGAAAATCTATTATATTTCTAACCAAAGTAAATCAAAATATTATGTAAATTAAACAAATATAATTCAAATTAAATATAAATGTTTAAATAAATTGACAGTAAATCAATAGTTTAAATAATATTCAGTTATTCTGAATTACTAATTAGATAATGTTCATTGTCTTCGGTTATGGCATTCCTAAATATTACACATAACTAAGAATTGTATAATCAAATTACAGGACTAAAATCAAAATGATGAATATAATAACGATTAATTCAATATCTTAGGACTACTTTGAAATAACATCTTTTCAAATGCCTAAAATTCAATCGTCTTTTATGCCGAGTGAATATTCTGAGTCTAATAGATTATGATATGAAATTCGATTTCCAATTTGGTATTGATATCGAAATTATACATCGTTGGTGTGTGTTAATGGATGAAGTGTTAACGTTGATCTGCAAATAATGGAATACTGTTACATGATGGTTCTAGCAGCATGTAACATTGCATTAATTATACAGAAATTAAGTTAAATTGTGCATAATTCTTCATTCATATCGATCTCAAATTTCAGTCACCTCGAACAAAATAATACTATGATTTATCAGTATGAAGATAAATACAATTGTATAACAATTGTACACGTACAATATAACATTTACAATAAATGATCCGACATTTCTAATATGTAATGCACAATTTACATATCTGTTCATCTCTCATCGTATCACAGATATTGAATACTTTTTTATTCATCAAATTTGCATTTTCCTCGGTTCATTTACATTTTAAATATACTGAAATACTTTAAAAAGGCAAAAGTTGATTTTAGGTTACTCTAATTAACTTTATCTGAATCTCAGGACTCTTAACGAAAAATACTACAGACATCTGTAGTTACTAAATAATATTTTTAAAGTAGCATTAGTATTTTTGTGGTAAATTGAGCAAAACTACACAAATTTTTGTAGTCACTATACGCTTCTGTAGTATTTTTCCGTAAGGGCAAAATTAACACTAAAGATACATTTATGATGTATTCTTATGAAATGTGAATATGAATATAAAATATGAAATATAATATATACTAGTGGTAAACTGTGAAACTATATAATGAAAAAGATATACTTAAATGAAAAATAGATAAAGTTTATTGCTGAAAATGTAGTTTGATGAACAAAAAAAATAATGAATGTAAGTGTCAAGACTGGTGAAAAGTTAGTTAATATTAGTTCTTGGTAGTCGGATAATGAAGTAGAACGAACAGCTAACCCGACATTCAAACGACATTAAATAGCAACGAAACGAAGCGTGTTATCTTGTCGCGGACAGAAATCTCTTGTTATATTGCTACGGGATTGTCAAACATTACAATTTGCAGCAACAAAAGCTTCTCATGATTATCGGATCATGCGGTTTCATCCGATTAAACTGAAATGTCACTTTAGTTAAAATTATTCGCTTATTACGCGCCGCTCTTTCACCAAATTGTAGTCGAATATGTATATGAAACAAACCATATCATACATTATACGACTTCTAAAGCATTTCGACTATGCTCTTATGTATAGCAAGAGATTAAGGCTCCGCGAATTTGAAACAAATACCACGAATTATCGTACAACCCACTGCATTCAAATATATTTCATGCTTTGGTTTCCGCTATTACTCTTAATATTTCGATTAGTTTGTTATATTAAATAACAGCATCATAAGATATCCGTATATGTAATGAACCATTTTATTCAAATATGTCCCAGAAAGACTTTTCATATGACATATCATTTGTCTAGAATTGTATATTATTTATTTTATTTTAGTTTTATAATTTAAATAACCACAACAAAGTAAATTCAAAATTATCATTTGCCTATTTGTTTTATAAAACTTAACTAGTTCAATGAAAAATAGTTATTTTCATCTACTTTTATCTCGTATTATAAAGTGACTTTAAATAATACAAACTCAGCGTGGTTAATAAACAGTGTCTTATTTACAAGTTGAAAGTGCATTTTAAATAATTCAAATATACAAGATGCTAAGTTGTATATTCAGTTTTTAAATAAACAAACGAAGAAATAGGTTTCTTGAAACACCTAACCAAAAACTTGGTTGCAATTATTTGTGTAAAACCATATTGTGTTATTTCATTATACAAAATTATATTTATTTATCCTACATGATAAATTAATTGCAACATTACATTCAATATTCTGCTTAAATATAACATTAAGTCTAATGCAAAATACTTTACGGAGATCCGGCATTGGTTTTAATATTAAATTTGAAACGAAATCTTGAATATTGTAAAGTATAAACTAAATGTTGATGAATAAATTGTTTAAAAAGTGATATATTAATTATACATTTATCTCTTTGGTATTATAATTTTTTTTAATTTTTATACAATTAAACAAGCTAAATAAACTTTGAAAATTCTATTTCTCTACTTTAAATTCTTTTCAAAAGATTCAAAGTAATGACTATATATCTCACATATCACCGCAAGTCATTCTTGTAATTGAACAACAAAAAACATACTTTACAATAAACTTTTCATAAAGCAGAAGCATTAAAGACGAAGATATACAATCACGGCAATAACCACGAACACGTGATTAGCGATCGGCGTACAAACTCATAATGATTGTCGAAATGCCATTAAATAATAACCCCAAATTACACGGCGTCTCGTAGGAAGTGGAGCATAATGCGCGACGAATATTTAACAACATACACGAGACGTCTGTCAGAAATGCACCTAAAAAATTACACATCGCATGCGGAATGGCAAATACACAGATTTGCATAAAAGGGCCGTATACATACTTGCGATTAATGATAAAGATAAAAAGGGTTAAAGGGCCCCTCCCTTTCAATGGCTGATTATATTTGACATAATGTTATGCTAAGCAGATGCATCGTCAGATATTTCATAATCATTATTATTTTTGCTTTGAGGAAAAGCAGATGATCAAATTTACTTTCTCATGATTGCTTTAATTATCTAAATAGTACATTTTACTATCTACGTTTCCCAGTATAGATATTCGAAACTCGATTCAATGTATATCGAATTCGAACAAAGTTATCCGGTTTTCGCACTTTACTCGTTTTCGTGAATCGACAAAGAGAACACCCGGAATGGACCTGTGCGCGACGCGCCTGCGAAGCCCCACAAATTCGTGATTCACGTTTATACGATACGAATCTACAAGGGTTTATACAAGGCCCTAATAAGAGGGTAAACATCTCCGATTCCGAAGCCTTCATTATCGTCTTTCTAATCTTCGGTATTGGGTGTTAAGGAAAACATTGTATATGCGTAGAGCAGCCAATCAACTTGTCGGTTTCTTTTGCGCCGCCATTTCTATACCATAATCATTTGTGAAGCTAGAACATTTTTCGTCAGATTTTATGTTACGAAGGTAAAAAAAAGAGAGAGAGAAAAAAAACAGTGAGAAGTTGACATGGTGATTGATAAATCGGTGAGAACTAGCAATCTGTCATCATACGAGATTTCTCTCGTATCGATTTCAGCAGAAAATGATTTCAACATTTATCCCGATATTGTACAGTTGAAATAATTAATCATCGGAGTCGCACTTGTGACTCGTTTAAATGCAACACAATTTTATACATAAGTATTGATCTGTAAACCGGGGCTAGATATAAATTGCGCGTACCATTGTTAATACACCTTGGTAATTAAATTCTTGCACGGTTAATAAAAAAAATACGAATTATCGATTGTCGTAAAACCTTACAACGCAACCAGATAGTTCTTTTTTTCCTGCCGACTTGCAGTAGTTTATATCTATCAGTGCGTGTTATTATTACATGTATCTTTGTGTTTATCTCAACTATACTTTTCACGACGGTGATATTCAATTAAAAATGCGTATAATTAATTTTGATAAATTTACCCTTCTTGTATGTTATTTTAAGTCGCGTATCAGATATAATTGCAGTTGTAATTTTTTAACTGTAGAAAAAAAAGTTTTATTTACAGTATTAAAACATTTAATTATCGAAACAATAAATTCATTTTTCTTCCTCGATTAATTTTATTGTGGAATTCTTTTGTTTAGTGCAAATGAATAAATAACAGCTGAACATTAATGGCACAAATGATGTCAACTGGTGCAATTACGTATCTGGAAAAATTGAATGAACAAAATAAAACAAGTACATTGTTTTACAGCAAAAGTACCATTAATGTATTGCATCAATACTGACAAACGAATAGAGCAGATTAAAGGCTATACCAGCAATGCCGCTACAAATTCCGCGCCAATATTAAACCATTCGGAAATTTCTACTTGGATTACCTTCTTATTTATTGTACGTATATCAGTAACGCAATTGATAGACAATCGATTCTACATTTACCGAACAATAGTTTCATCGTAAACATGATGTCTTTTATTACTCAATATTACCTATGTCTATTGCGGTAATGGCTTACAACCTATTACTTTATGCTGCTATTACGAGTTCATAACGCCATTACGATGAGTAATTTTTAATTAAACCAATCAAATAAATCGACAATAGGTGTTGCTCTTTAAACTCAAATAATTTATACCATTTGATGTTATATAATAAGTACTAAATGCCTTTTGGAGTTTTTTATTTTATTTGAAATTGTTTTTAAAAATTCAAGTTCACAATGTGTGTTCGTAATATAAGATGTTTTAAGAAAAACAAATAGTTTGAGATATTTGCCCCTGAATATATACAACCAGTTTGCGCGTTATGGTATATGCGCGTCGTGCACGTGCAGAATGACTTCGATGAATTGAATAAAATACTTTTAGTTCAATCAAATAATTTTGTTATATATAATCAACGAACATTTTGTTATTTATGCAACACTTTTATTTAGTGCGAATTTTATTTTTGATTTGTTTCTATTTATAATAATTATATCATATATAATGTTAAAATGTTTACCGTACCATATAACATTAGTTTACATTGATAATTATATATGATTTTCATGACATTTTTATTACATTTCTACTTACTCTATATAAATTATAAAATATAATAATTTATTCAATAATGATTTAATATAATAATGTGTTTAATGACTTAATGATAGAGTTTTGTTAAAATTTTACATTTAATTTTTGATAGAATTATGATTTATAACAATTAAAATAATATTTTAATTATTTGAAATGACATGCATTTATAATATTGTTATTATTAACTTAATAATAATAAATAATTATTCCCTTTGTTTATTCTATTTTAAACTCCCCGTCTACGATTCTGCTGTTACAACAACATATAATTCTTCCACAATGTTACCCATATTCGCAATTTGGTCGAAAATACTGTAATTTTACAAACACTATTTCAATCTCTGTAATAAGATAAAATTTCAATAACACGCAAACTGCTCTATTTTGATTCCTCTTTTTAACCATCGTTTCAGAACAAAAAACACACACTCACTGAATTAGAATAAAACCAGCATAAAGTCACATTTAAATTTCCAAATAGTGCACTCCACTAGCACGAGCATAAAAATAACAGAAAATAACAGAAGTCCTTACGAACTTCGAATGGCTCGTTTCGAGAGGTCTTTTTGAAAATCAATGAATCGAACAAAAAATAAACGAAAGAAAAATAGACTCCTCTAAAAGAAGGTATATTTGATTCAATAAAAAAAAAAACAACGTTCATGATATGTTTATAGGTACTTGTAGATTGGGACGTTTAGGTTGCAACCCATTGTACGCATTGCGGAATATGTGAATCGAGTATCCGTAAATACAGGCCGCACACCTGTCTTGAATCTCGTATAACGAGTGAAGAAAAACACGCACGGGCAGCCCCACGAATTTGCGCTTACATCGAAGAGTAAGAGAGAAAGAGCAACACGAATAACTACGTTAAAGAACCGGTTCGCCGTATGGATACGTAAATAAGGCTTCTTGGCAAAGCCTTAAAGATCGGCAAGCCACATCGCTTCACCGAGATTCCACCTAAAATATAATCCCCCACGCTATTTCTGCAATTGAAATTGGCAAAATCGTGCGCAACTTTTGCGTAATCACGGATTACGCAAAAGCCGCAGATTTTATCCGAAATTATTTCTCACATACATTATAAGATAATACGACGCGACACTCTTTTGAATTCAATTTGTTTCTTTTGATTGTAAGTGTATGTAAAGCATATTTATCAAAGCTTAACGATTTTGTGATGACAATTAGAGTATCTTTTCATATGGTGGAGTTAAAGTTAAAAAAAAACAGCAACAGGTGACAGAAGAGATGGTAAATTTAAAATGGTATTAAGAAGTAAGAATATAAGTGGTTAAGAATGAGGGGATTTTTTGGTATATGTAGAAAAGCCGTGAGATCAGATAGTAGAAGGAAAAAGGGAGCGATAAATGTATGTATGATAAAATGATAAAGTGATTCATGCGAAAGCAGAATCTCATAAAAGTCCCTGTGAACTTATGTTCGACTGAAACATTCTTGTTGCGACTGAAGTAGAAAGTACTGGAACACGTGTTTCTGCTGGTCTGCCTGTTTTTGTGCTCGTAATCACAATAAACTTACCACGAAAGAAATACCATTTTTGCTACAATCAAAATATTCAAAAAAGTTAATTGAATACAATATATGACGAGAAATTTGAAAGTATTTTTGATGGATGGAAATTTGAAGATTATAATCAAGTTTATAACAAAAGAAAAATTAATTTTTTTTTGGACATACGTTAGCCAAATAACAAATGAAAAATTCCTATTGGACACTGCAATCGAATCCTATCTAATATAGACAAAATAAAATATTATGACGTATTACAAAATAGTGAAAATTATATTTCAAATAAATATCTTATATCAGTCGAATGAATTCTGGCACGATAAATAACTTAGCTTAGCAGCTTAGAGAAAAGTCCAAAGCAAGTTATTGTGAAGCATAATTAAATGAGGTAAATAGAAGATGGGTGATCGCTAAACAATGTTTAAATCAAATTATATATTTACTGTTTATCTAACAGTGAAATTAATATTTTTTCATTTTTTTAATCTAAATCCTGCTAAAAATAATATTTTTTTCAGAAGTATTTCACTAATAATTTCGCTTTAATTTGGCAAATTAATCTTTCTACTTACAACATAATTTCTACATAAGATTGCAAATAAAGTTAATCCCGTTTACATATAGACATATGCGAATCTACAATCTGTTGAAATTGTATTGTAGAAGTTGTATCTTGATGAAAGGATAATAAACCATCATCCCCTTTAACAGTTTATGTGCAATTCATTAATAAATTTGAGTTGACAAGCGACACTCGACGAATCAAGTTAGGTTTCTACGACTAAGGTTTGCAAAGTTATATTGTAATAATAATAACGTACGAAAATCGACTATGACTTGTTGGAAAGTTGATATCAACTACATGAATGGAAGCTCGTCTGGTCTATGTAACTCGCGCGCATCGGTTTTCTATTATACTTCCTACTGCAATTTGCGTGCTCTCTTCGTATGACTCTTAACTTTTCAAAGTAAGAACGAGGAAAGGAAACGAATATTAACGATACAGAGGCCCGGCCAACTTCTGCCGCGTAAAATTATGAACGACGAGAAGCAACGGAATCCTCTCCTTTTGCCGAGACACGAACTTTCCAACGACTCGAGACGGATAATTAGTTTCGGAATATCATTTAAATGAAAAACATGATTTAAAATCTGAAACGCTTAATTGCAGTCAGAGGATTAGTCAGGGGGAGGAAAAAAAGAAGGCATACAGAAAAGAAAGAAAGAAAGAAACGTACAATAAAAATAATGTTTTAAAGTTTTGTCCGAAATGTTCGCGAAAGCATTTGTGTACGCGAGCGTAACTGGAAACGTCCTAGTCAACTCGGAAATGAAAAAGATCACGAAAGTTTTCGGTGAACGAGACAAAAAAGGATTCATCGAAATAAATTATAGAGTTATCTCAAAACTTTTAACGAAGATTGTATAACTGCACGTCCACACAGACGCAAGTGCGTATCCGCTTTTAGGTGGATGTTAACTCATTTTATTAATTTCGAGCCATTTATTAAATACCGTTCACTTTTATTAACCACTTTATAAAACTCTAATTGTTAATTTTGAATTAATTAAAATTTTATCATAATTATTTTGTATTGACTTCCCTTTTGCTAAAAATATGTAATAACTGTTTCAAAAGACTTATAAATTTGTAATATATTGGTCTTGATTAATTTTTGAATGTAAAACATTTCAAAACTTCAATTTATGCCTTTTAATAAAAAGTTAAAATGTAAAGATGAGAAGTTAGCTTTTAACGCCAATTCATGCGTAACGCCGATAAAAACCAATCAAATTACAGAGATTTGTTCTAATTTTGAAAATTGTTTGACATTCCAATATCTTTAAAGTATAAGCTAAGTAAAACTGTCAAAATAAAATAGTCACATTTGCAAACAAAAATTAAACAAGAAATAATTATAAAAAAATAAAAAAGTTTAGTTATAAAAAATTGTATAATTAAACAAGAAAAAAATATTTGTATTAACCTGTAATATTATTTAAGTATGTCGAAGTAAATATATAATATATAATTATATTAAAGCTGTCAAAAAATGTATCATGTCAAATTCAAAATTATCAATTAGCGCAGTTGATATTTTATTATATTTAATATCAAGTGTTTTATAGTATTTACGATAATATTTAATAATTTATGCATCGATATATTCATTAATTTTGTGATTTCTTAACATTATTATTAATATTATTTTTGATCAAATTTTGTGAAATTTTAGTAAATGATTGATTTTCGTAACGAATACTTTTTAAACCAATGGTTTATATATACATACATATATATGTATTTTTTTACGGAAAAGATACTATTTAAAAAAAGATCGACTTATTTTTTACAAATACTTGCTATTTCATCAAATCGTTACCGTTTTTTTAAAATTTTTATATATTCCATGATAACTATAAGCCTGCAGATTAGCAAAATCTTTGATATTTCTGGTTCAATAAATTGTGATAGCTTTTATCATGTCAATGATGCAACTATGTTTTTTTGAACATGTGTACAGGAAACGATGCACTGATAATGTAAATCATATTACATTATATTATAACACAATCTCCAAATAATATTTAATTATTTTATTAAAGTGAATTTCAAAATCATTTACCTTAATAAAGAAAAGCTAATACCATTTTTCGATTGTTATAACTTTTGTTTTAACTTAGATGATGCATTGTCTATTATTAAAAAGCAATGCTTTTTTTCTAACAAATTGATGCAAGTTTATTTCACATACACAGAAAATAATAATACAACCAATTTTACTATACATCTAATAGTGAAGTATTATTCGATTAAAAAATCAAAATATTGTTTGCTTTAATAATATCATTTAAATAATGTAATATAAAAATTTATTATATATCCTATTCTTTTTATAACACTTCTGAATATTTTTACTAGACTCGGTTAACAAATATTATGTCTTTATAATATCAATAATATCACATTATTAGAAAACGTAGTAAATTTTGTGAGATTAAAATTTGTTTCCGTGTATATAAAACTAGGATATTTTACGCGCTTCGCGCGTTCTCTTTCAATTTATTAATTTTTCACTCTACTATTAATTACTTACCAAAATAAAAAAATATCAGTCACAAATAATCGTATATTTTGCAGCTATAATAAATGTGTTATGATTTTATAAATTATGTATTTTGTTTGTTTAATGTTTGATTTCACATTACCAGATAAAATTATTTAGATTTAAATAAATGAATTATTCTATTTTCATATTTGATCAGACTTGAAAAATTAATAGATCTCTTCAGACCTGAACCTAATTTTACAAAATGTTATAAAATCAGATATGAATTAAATAAATATTTTGTAAAATTATGTTCTAGTCTGATCACATTTAATGATTTTCAGATTGAGCAGACCTGAAATTATTTTTTACTAAGTATTTTAACATATTGTTGAATTATTTACAGATTAAAGATAAGCATCTCATACTCAATTTTGATTATTTGTATTACTTTTGCATTCATTCCTAAATATTTTGCGTACTAAATAAATATACCGGTGTGTGCGAAGCGCACACTTTATTACATTTAAATACTAATAAAATTCTAAATAAATCTTATGTCATTTATATTTATATATTTTTGTATTGAAAAATTGAAATAGTCTTTATTATTTAAGAAAGAGAAGAAATAAAATATGCCCATAAAATAAAAGAAAAGATATTAATACATAATACAAGTATTTTTTTATACCTTTAATTTATTCTTAGTTTTCTTAAATACTCTTTTTGTACTTTTATATTTTGTAGACAAAATTTATATTAATTTATATTTTTCAATATATTATGTACAATAAAAAATAATTAAAAAATATTTTTTTATTAAATAATTAGTTAACTACCGCCGAAACTTCTTCTACGTGCGTTCGTTTTCGAACCGTGGAGTCTGCTGATCGTGAAAAAGAAGGGTCCTTATCCCGACTTTCAAAATTATATTCTGTTGCAGTATCCTCGAAAGAAGAATTATCCGTGGAAGACACTGAAACATTTATAAAGTCAAATTATATAAGTCAAACAAACAAGCGCAAATTCCAATACATCATTTTATAATTATATATACTTTTAAATAGTATAGGATTCAGTATCATGCAATAAATGTCTATGTTTATTATTTCTTCACATATTGATATTATCAATATTATATATAATATAGAGGAATAATTACAGTCACTTTTGTCTTTGTTTTCCTTTTCTTCATCAATCTCCCCTTTGTCGTAACCGAAATCCTCGATCGGATTATCTTCCTCGAAGGCAAAGTGCAAGTAGGATAATGTGCATATGAGAGCTATGAAAAACAGGTTGGTACAAATGCCAACAAGGGCAGATAGCATTGGCCAGTGAAACATCAGATAACGCAATCCCGACAAATGAGCGTTTATAATCAATGAAGCTGAGTAAAATTCGATATGCCTTGATTGGATTTCAACGTATATAATTGTTACTGGATGATTCTGAAAATGATCGTTCAGTCAATGCCTAATAAGTAATCGAAAATAAAATAATAAAAATTAGAAAACAAAACATAATGTCTATGGTATAAAGGTAAAACAAGTTAAGATTAAAGGAATTTCACATATACTTCTGTGGCTTAAAGGAAAAATCGATTAACTCCTTTTTGAAAAAATTGAATTAATGATGATTTTAATCATAAAAATTGTATATTTTCATTTTACGAGCTCATATTCATCAAAGTGTAGTACTATCAAGATATACGAAAATCAAATATATAATTTGTCTATACATTTGAATGCAAGATGAAAAGTTCAAACGTTTCTTTCTAAATGTGATGTCGCAAACTTAACTTATTTCTACTTTCCGCCACAGATATTATATGCATATTTTATATTAAAAATCAATATAAAAAACATTATAATTCATTTTAATTTTAAATTATTTAAAAATGAACCATTAAAGTGAATTAATAAGAATGTTTTTCAATACTACCTAAAATATTTCGTTATAATTTTACTGAACAAAGTTCAACAATAAAATAATTTTAATTTAATTAATGTTTCTCAGTATTTTCGTGGATATGAATATATAATTAAAACGTGTTTTAGGAAGAGCTTTTATGACAAAAAGTCTTTGTACCAAATATGTAATATCCCGAATTTAATTTCGGGATATTAAATATAATAGTTCGAAATTATTTAATTTCGAATATTATTATATTTCGAATTATTTAATAGTTCGAAATTATTTAATTTCAAACTATTTTTTAGGTAATAATTATAATTTTTGATATTTCAAAAACATTAATAACGTACTTGATCTTCCTCGAAGTTACCAAATAATTCCAATACAATACTCTGTTTTTCTTCACTATTGCCAAAAATCATTAACGGCGAATATGTCAATGTCGTCAGCATATGTAACAATGTACTCCTATAATGTAACATTGCTGATCGACAGGCAGTCTCGACCAATACTCCATCTCTACTTTTTAATTCTGCACATACCATAAACATGCCTGAAACAAACAATAAGAAGAAGATATTATTGATAATAACAAAAATCAATATAAATATATCAAAATAAATATAAATGAATTAAAAAGAAAATAACAAAATATGATATTCAATAATAGTTTTTATAAGTGCAAGTGCAGTACATTGTTATATGCAAATGACTTTACCAAAGTTTGATTTAGTGACTGTAATATTACCTAATTCCCTATTTGCAGGAGATTCGGGCATTTCTAAATGCAAATTAACTTTATAAGGTTGGCCCACCATTAGAAGTTGTTGCTTCTTGGTCAACTGTACGTGTGCGGATGGAAAACTGCAAATCCCTTTTGCCTCATCGCAGGATCTAATATAAAGCAATGTGTCTTGCTTTATTCAAATGCAAAATAAAATGTAAGCGTATAAATGAGCATGTGCTATTCATGAAATGATAATTCATCTCAAACGCTTTCAATTCATGCTAAAAATCTTTACAACAAACAATAATTATCCATACATGTTTATGCATATAAATGTTGCATATAATAATAGTAATAATAATAATAGTTTCATATATAAATTACATTTTAATACATAAAATGAAAAATATAAAATATTTATTACAAAAATACGATAACAACATTTATATATCAATTTTTCAGTTTATCTTAATGATTGACTACATTTAGAATCTAAATTGTAAATATTATGATTCTGTTTTAATTTTGTATATAATTAAGAACTTTGGACTCTTTAAAATCGCCATTAAACTTTGTTAAATTACGAAATGTTTATTCATATTTTGCAGTGTACAATTTTTTAATAATTTATCATTCTCAGATATTATGTTGTACTTTGCAATTCTTGTTTGTTATTTTAATTAATAAACAAAAATATAATGAATATGTTAACATGAAACAAATCAAATTTATAATTTTTGCATTCGAAATATATATTTCTTAAAATATTTAATAATACTCATACTTTTATAAAAATACAAATTTAATTCATATATTTTCAACATATAATATTTGTTTAAACTTTTGTATATACTTGAGTACAAAAATTGTGTCAATTTTTATATTATGAAATAAATTACATGTAAAAGTTTTACAAAATAAAAACTCACTTGAATTGTAAATGTACCGGTCGTACATGTGAAATGCTAGGCATATATGCATAATAAAATGCGGTATACAAAAATATCGATACCCAAACAATTAAAATTGCACACAAAAATATCACTCCGCCGCGAAACGCAGCATCCTTTGCCGATTGTACTCCACTTGTTGTTTTTTTCTGCACATTATTTAGCTTTTCATTAATTCTGCGCACGATGTTTGTAATTATTTTGATAATCATGTTGTGCGATCAAAAATGTACTCATTAACGGAATACAATTAAATAACGTCATTTATTTTAATTTCTTAATAAATTAGCAATGATATCATATCAATTTGTTTCAAATTGATAACAAATGTCAAAGTACGTTTAGGTTATGTTCACATACGTGTGTTCCTAAATTTATCGCTCACTGTCAAGATAGTCACTTGATTTTGTTGTTATTCAGAATTCAGATAGACGAAGACAAATTTACTGCACTTATTATTATTATTGTTAAATATTGTAGAATAATGCAAGCAATCATATATTGATCACCGGCATTTTGGCAAATTCCATCATCATTGTGTTTTTATATTTTAAACTTTCAAAACGAATAAATATTTAATACACACATTGTATAAATTTGATAAAAATATGTATAACCACTTCTAATTTCAGTAATGAAACAAATTATAATACAAAAACATTTATAACATAAATTACATTTTACAAGATTTAGAATAACTGTTTTAATGAATTTGACAGTTTAAAAAAAATTAATTAAAAAATTAAGAATTTATAAAAATTAAATAATATACAAAAACATTCGAACAATAAATTTGTTAAAATTTTGTTTATAAAATAATTTTATACTCGTTTTAATTTTGAAAAATGTGAATAAATAAAAAATTTACTTGTAACGTCAAATTTTCAAATTTAAATTGAAGTTGCTGCTGTTTTTTGGCCCATGAAGACGCGGCTTGACTTATCACGAACGCACAAGTACGTGGTCGAATGTTGACATTCAAGATGGCGGCATGTCGTCAGTGCTGTGCTGTGTCGTGGTAAGTAATTAAAATCAAATTAATAACATTTTAAAGAAATGTAACGCCATTTGAATTCTGGCAAATCAAGCCGCGTATCTCGCTTATAAAATCGTCGCTTGATTCCCGCCAGAAAGAGACATTGATTCGCGCCAAATTGCGATTACTCATCCGCTCAACTTTTGTCTCATTGACAAGGGGGAGAAAAAAAGAGGGGAGCATGCGTGTATGTATGTGTATGCGTAACGCTAATCGACGAAGAAAACCGTGTGACCGATCAAGACGCAAAGTCAAATTCGAAAAAAAAATTTTTTGACCTGCTTTCTTTGACATTACACATTTCCATCAATCAATGCCTCTTGTAGATTCATTCTTTTGCTCCAACTATTTTTTGTTTTTGTTTTTTTTTTTTGTGTGCATGAAAACTTACTGAGACTTTGATGGTACTTGTTTTATTTTGATTTTTGATGACTAAATTGAATTAATAAATGGGTTTTGTTTAATGATTAAGGTTAGGTTAAGGGCGTGCATGCATCTATGAATCTGGCGCGAATAAATATCTTGTTAGTCCGTGCCTGTCCACTACTTTTCTCTCCTTAATCACCGCTCTTTTTCTCAACAACTGTACGTTGCTAGAATTTTAATTTTCCATACCGAATGCCTTGCATATATGTCGATCGTCGAATTTTCAAAAGAGAAATGACTCATCAATATGTGCATTATATCGATATATCGTTTTTTTTTGTCATTTGCAGTTCTGCATTTTAGTATTAATTTTGTGTTATTTGTTTTAATTTGGTTTTCTACGAGATTGAAGATAAATTGTAGAATCAATTGGATTTTCTGTTAACTATAAGACACTTGAAGGGATTTTACAAACAAGGTTACGGTTTATTGATATGCTTTTAGAGCTTAACTAACCTTGAAAAATGAGTTGCTAAACAAAGTATTTATGAATAAATTTTACTTTTCACTACATTATTTGAACAAAATTGATATATGTTTTGAAAAATGACAATTATCTGAAAGTATTTAATATTTATTATTGTTAAGAATAGTAATAAATATACAAATGTTTAGATAATAAATAATGTTTCTTAATAAAAATAATATCTTAAGGTGATTAGTGTCTTTTTAAACTATTTTTTTTAATTAAATTAAATATTCTAAAACACATCATTCCATTCTTTGATTCTGGTAGAATATTATGGTTAAAGAATAATTAATTTTCAGGGTAAATTTTTGGCTGAGTAACCTCCCCCGTTTTTTCGATAATGGTTAATAAGTATAAAAGAATGAAATGAAATATTTTAGAATATTTTATTTGATTTCATTAAATTTTAGTTTAAAAAGACACTAACTCCAGTATAGCAGAAACTTCAAGATTCACCTTAAAGACTGCATTACTGAAATTTTTGTTTACATTTTTGTTCTTTCTTAAATAATTAAATACTATGAAATATATAAATTTTTGAATATGATTTAATGGCGAACGTACATATTTAATATCAAATTATAGATAATAATTACTTTTTCATGTTTACGAATTCAATATCAACAATCTAATGGGATCTATTAAATCGTACAATTAATTGTTTTTTTTTGTTACAGCTTGTGTAATTGTTAGTTTAGGGAACTTTTGGAACAACCGCTCACTTGTAAAAAAAATTCATTTCAAAGTCGAAGACTCGGAACGCAGAATACGATTTTACGAAGTAGTAGCGGAAAAAGAAGAAAAAGAAAACGAAGCTTATTAATGAAGTAAAAATACGACCAAAGTACAGAAGAAATCGACACATTAAAAAGCGCGAATTTGAAAAAGAACGACACAATCGCACTCAGCACGCATTGAAGACATCTGAGGATTTTCAAACTACCATTTATCCTACCAAACTAAACCATTCTTTTAATTTCGACTTCCTTTCAGAAAAGGACATTTTTCTCTTTCTCTTTCTCTCTATCTACAAACATATATATCTCTCTCTATCTTTTAACTCAGTCAAAACGCCCAAATAGTGGCTAAAAACGTGAAGAAAGCCCAAATCAACAAAACAAACGACGCTGCTGGACACAGGACTACAAGATAATCGGGTGCTTCATTTAGTTTTTTCCCACTACCCCTTCTTACTTTGGCAACAATCGTTCTTTTTTTGTTGTTTTTTTTGGTTTAGACGAAAAACAAAAGAAAAAAGACAAAACGAGACGAGGATTTAAGGTACCAAGAACCATTCTGTGATATCTATATTAAAACTTAAAAAAATAATAACAAACAAACAAACATAGAAACAAAATATCGATAATAATTAATAAAGAAGAAACAAGAAGAATAACAAAAAAGTAATAATTAAATACAAGCAAAACAAGCATTATAATATAATATAACCTAAAGACTAATAAGTGAGTAACGTATAATACACGGGGATAAAACGGAGAAGCATACGAAAATCGAAGAAACGAAAGGACGATAGAAAAGACATTTTCACACTGTTGAAATAAGATTTAATGAAAGTACACGACACACGTCGTGGACAAGGATTCAAGCATTCGGTGACATTAATTTAAGACGCGATGTCCAACGATCCTCAGTGGAAGACCTTCCAGCCGCCAATTCTGAACTCAGACCCAGCTATACTCGACTACAAATCAATGTCCATTCCCAGTAAGATTGTAACTGCACCGCATCAAAGTGCGACTAACGCTTATCGCAACGGAACGCCATATGGTGGAGATCACTTTATGGACTCACCACCAAGATCCATTAAAAGTTCGAATAATTTCGGCTACAGTTATCAACAACAGAACTCGCCGAGAAACGGCGCTCCGGATAAGTTCCCGCCGATCGGCACGTTCACTGGGTTCGAGGCTAGCATGGGCATTGCCGGCGATCAAGATCAGTCAGCAAATCAAGGCACTAGAGAAACTGGAATCATTGAAAAATTACTGGTACTTACACTTTTCTTCAATTTTAGCAATACATTAAAATTTATAGAGATACTAAACACTAAACTAACGAGTATTAAACATTAGAATATCCAAGATATTTAAACATTCTTAGTCATACGTGCATACATGTTGATTAACAATGTGTGTATATGCTAAAATTTTCTAAACATTCAGCTTTTGACTGCAAAAAGTCATAAAATTGTGCCGACATACGTGTTGACAAAATTACAACAGATGTGTCAGCTCAATGATAGCATTTTTTCGGTAAATTTGTTATTATGAACGTATGTCTTATTTAAGAAACTTTTTAACCTAGTTATGAAATATATTATTTTTAATCAATAATTTGGAAATAAAATAAAGAAATGTATGTAATATAATATTGAATACATTCTTAATATTTGTATAATACTTTGATTTATTGTATAAATAAACTATTTATATAATAGTTTATTTATTTATTATATAAATAAATGTCTACGATAACAAGATAGCGTAATATAATATTTTTATTTATCTACATAACCTTTATATTTTTCATTACAAATATTAAAATATTAAAAGGTATAATTATAATATACTATTACTATTATAATACAAAATATATAATTGCAATAATCACATTCTGTCCTAGATTCAAACATAGCAAATTATTTAGTTTATATAATATGAATAATTTAATAATATTGTAAATAATATATTATATAATAATTACCAAATATTTAATTAAAGATCATGATTTAATTTGAACTGATACATTCTTTTAGAAATCATACGGATTTATACAATGCTGCGAAAGGCAAGCTAGATTGTTCTTCCACTTCAGTCAATTCAGCGGAACCATCGAACATCTAAAAATCGGTGATGCAGTTGAATTTGAAATGACTTATGACCGCAGAAATGGAAAACCTATAGCTAGCATAGTTAGCAAAATAGCACCAGAAGTTGTACGTATAACAATATTTTCATATGAATTTATTTTGATTAAATTGCATTATTTTTATTATTGTGAATGTATTAACAACTGTTTAAATTTTACTTATATTTTTAGGTTCTAAGTGAAGAAAGAGTAACCGGTAACGTAACAACAGAACTACAAGCAGGTGGCGATTCTCAGGGTCGTATTAGTTACGAAAACAGGGGAGAATGTTTCTTTTTACCTTATACCAAAGATGACGTCGAAGGAAATGTAACTTTACGTGCCGGTGATAAAGTATCTTTTCAAATCGCTACAAATCAACGGTATATATACATTTCAAATTTATCAGATTAATTATACACCATCATTAATTAAGTTTTTTAATATTAAAAATTTAAATAAATAATGGTTTGCAGTGGAAATTTGGGAGCATGTCACGTTCGTCTAGAAAATCCAGCACATCCTGTACGATATCGTGGAGTAGTTTGTACAATGAAGGAAAGCTTTGGTTTTATTGAACGAGCTGATGTCGTTAAAGAAATCTTTTTTCACTTCAGCGAGGCTAAGAATCTCGATGAAGAACTCAGATTAGGAGACGATGTTGAATTCATTATACAAACTCGTAATGTAAGTTTTCAATTTCAAAGAACCAAAATTATAATAATTATAATTTATGATCGTTTAAAGAGATATATTTAATATGATAATAAAACTAATTAGGGCAAAGAAGTGGCTTGCAACATTACAAAATTACCACCAGGATCAGTTGTGTTTGAAGAAATCGGCGATGAAATATATAAAGGTCAGGTCTTGAAACCGCTAGATAAAATAAATCCGGTACGAAACGATCCACTGCCAGGCAGAATCAAATATAGAGCGGAAGACCATTCTGAGGTAGAAGTTTCATTTGGCGATAAAGATCAGAAAGGAGATTTTACATTAAGGTAAAATGTCAAATTTGAAACAAAATGAAAAATTCTTCTTACATAGTTGGAGTTTGTGAAGCTAACATTGTTCTTTGTTCGACAGACACGGTGATTGGGTTCAATTTCGTATTGCAACGGATACGCGCGATCACTTGAAACGAGCGACCGAAATATCACTTTTGTTCGAGTCATTCGCCGTATCTGGAGAAAAGCGTGAGCAAGGAATTATTGGCCGACTCAAGGAAGATTTTGGCTTCATTCGCTGCGTGGATCGTGATATAAGATTATTCTTCCACTTTAATGAAGTGCTTGATGTCACGCGAGAAATTAGCATCGGTGATGAAGTCGAATTCACCGTTATTCAGGTAGAGCAATTATATTTATTACTTGCTAAACTCTTGCATTTAAATAAAAATTGCATAATTAAGTGTATTTCATTATCTGTTCGTAATTGTAGAACTCATCACCTTCGTCGTATACAAATTCTCGTCAATGTGCCATTAGATTAAGGCATTTGCCACCGGGTACCGTACAGTTTGAAACTATTATTGATAGTAACGTTCAGGGCAGTGTTATTCAAGAAATAAATAGTACTCAACCTGGACTCATCGGTTATCTTAAAGACGGCCAACAAAAAAGCATTATGTTCTTTGCTAAGGATTGTGAATCCAAATCCATTCCACGAATTGGCGATAAGGTATAAATATTACTCCATTTTTTCCATTTTTACAAGTTCTTTTTTAGCTCTTAATTTATAATTTAAATATATTTTTTATTATTACAGGTACAATTCAATATCTGTCAAGTCAAACGCAACAAAGAACTTGTCGCGGTGGACATTGTGCTGCTAAATACGAATGGAGAAAAAACAACGAATGGTACGAAAAAACCAACTAACGGCCAAACACAGCAGGGCTTCGTCGCAGCGCTCAAAGATGGATTCGGTTTTATCGAGGCGGTCAATCATGAAAAAGAAATATTTTTCCATTACAGGTTAACTATTATTGTCATTCATCCTTTTTACTCTATTGAATGATTTTATTTTGTTTATTATTTTATTATATTCCAATATAGCTTTCATCTTTGTTATTGTAATTGACTTGGATTACTTGAAAATTATGTGAATTTGAAATATCAATAAATCTGATGATTTGTATTTGCAGTAATTTCGAAGGCGAGGCGAGTACCTTGGAGCTCGGCGCTGAAGTCGAATACAGTATTAGTGCGGGTAACAACCGCAGCAATTCCGTCGGTTGTGTTGCAGCTGACTTCGTGCGTTTGTTGCCAAAAGGCACCATTCCACGGCCAACTCCGGTAAGCGATGTCTTAGATGGTACTGTCATTAGATCACTACGAAGCGCAAATCCGGAACAAACCGAATACGCCGGTCTCATCAAAATAAACCCCAGTTCCGAGGATGAAGAGACGCCTGAATACGAATTCGGCATTATGGGATTAGTCAACAAACGGGAGTTGCTACAAGTCGGCGATCCTGTACAATTTCAAGTAATTTTCAAGCAATCTTGATACGAACTTGAACATTTTTATATATTCACTTCAATAAATTACTAATTGTTGTCTCTTTCTTTGAATAAAAATGAAGGTTGACTCGGGGGGTCATGCATGTAACATTTCTGCTGTACGATTGAAACGGAGAGCCACAGTAGATGCAGTAAAAGGTCCATTTGGATTCCTTGCGTTTGAAGTTGACGAGGGAAAGAAGCTGTTCTTCCACATGAGTGAAGTACGTGACAACGCAACTTTACAACCAGGTGATCAGGTCGAATTTAACCTGGTAACCAATCAGCGCACAGGGAAATCATCTGCTTGCAATGTTACACGTATTAGGTACATTAATATTTTTATTATCATTACGTAGTGAATAAGTCATCATTTTAAACAGAAATAGTAAGTAATATGAATATATTTTGTTAGCGATCCAACACAGCAGCGTCCGGAACGTCTTATTAGTCGATTACGTACGGTTTCTTTGGAAGATACTGGACCAAAACTGACGGTTCTGCGACAACCAAAGGGACCCGATGGAACGCATGGCTTTGCGCATGAGAGAACGCCACGAATGGCTGGTGTTGTCGAAGAATAAAACAGAAATAACAATGCAATGGAACAAACAAGCAGAAAAAAAAATAAAAGAAATGACATACCAGTCAACCTCCATAACATAACTTCTTGAAACAGAACAAAAAAGAACAAAAGCCAAAAAAAAAGTTTAAAAAATTAAAAAAAAAATAATAAATAAGTTGAAAAAAAGAAAAAAAACCTACGAAGTAAAAAAAGGAAAAGAAATTTACTCAAATTACCACATTGTGCCGTTCTTTCGAAAACTACAACAAAAATGAAAAGAAATTAAATGAATTAATTGAAAGAAGAAAAAACGACAAAATGAAATTGTAAAATATAATATGTTGAATGCGAAATTAGAATTTTTCGTGAAAATCGAGAAAGAAATTTAGAAAAGATGAAAACAAAATGAAATTATTTACTTGTCTCGTGTCGTCAAATCAAATTAGCTATAATAGAGCTTTTCTCGTCAGCAACTTGCACGAGACTGACGATCATCTTGTTCTTTTGATTAAGTTTTATTTTCTTTCTCTTTTCTTTCTTTTATCAATTCAAGCAACAAAAAGTAATATGTTCGCGACAAAACTTGAGAACAGAACAAACGAAAACGAAAAAGAAAAATAAAGTGAAAATAAAGAAATGAAAAATAAATAAAATTTAAAAATAAAGAAATTGAAAATAAAGACATTCAAGCCATCACTTTTTGGAATAAGTTTCTCCCATACATATCCCATACATTTTTCTTCTTTTTTTTCCTTTTTTTTTTTTTTTTTTTTTTTTTTTTT